>ML807488.1:170825-182421 GCA_009831015.1 Picea engelmannii | reverse complement strand
GAGTCTGTGAATCCATGAAGTTGGATATCACTGGATGCGGTATATCTCAAGCCATAGTTTATTGTCCCATGAATATATCTTAGGACATGCTTTGCATCTATCCAATGCTCTTGTCTAGGTTCCACCTGGAACTGACTTAATGTGTTTACAGCAAAGCAAATATCTGGTCGAGTATTTACTAAATACATCAATGATCCAATTAGTTGTCGATATAGAGATGGATCAACTGTATCAGTGTCTGGGACTTTCACTTTTCTTATATCTGCATTCATAGGAGTGTCCATGAACTTACAGTCCATCATTCCAAATTTCTAAAGGATCTTTATTGCGTACTTTCTTTGTCCAAGGAATACTTCACCACGCTTCTGCCATACTTCTAGTCCCAAGTAGTAATGCATGAGACCTAGATATTTCATATCAAATTCAGAGGCTAATTCCTTCTTGCACTGGATAATTAGAGATTCTTCACCTGTTATGAATAGATCATCAACATATAATAGTAGAATCACAGGTGCGTTATTCACGACTTTGTAATAAAGGTTTGGATCTGCATGACTCTTGGAGAAACCAAGTCTTGTTAGATAGTTGTCCATTCTGGCGTACCAAGCCCTTGGAGCTTGCTTGAGTCCATATAGAGATTTCTTCAATCTAAAAATGTGAGTGTCTCTGGAATGTACCTCAAATCCTTGAGGTTGTTCAATATACACTTCTTCTTCAATAGCTCCATTGAGGAAAGTTGTTTTTACATCCATCTGGTGTAGATTCCATCCCATGGAAGCAACAAGGGATATGATAGCTCTGATGAAGGTATACCTTGCCACTGGAGCAAAGGTTTCGTCATAATCTTCTCCCTCCTTCTGGGAGAACCCTATGGCCATGAATATTTCCTTATATTTGTCCACACTTCCGTCTGTTGCATGTTTGATCTTGTATACCCATTTTGAGGTTACCACTGATTTTTCTTTAGGTCTGGGTACAATTTCTCATACTTCATTTTTCATAATGGATTGATGTTCTTCCACCATAGCTTCTTTCCATTGTCCCTTTTGGACTGCTTCTTCAAATGTGGTAGGTTCTTCATCTAGGAGCTCTGTCATGTATGTTGCATAACTTGAGAATCTTTTCGGTCTTTTACTCTTCCTGGATGTTCCTTCTGGAACCTTGATTCTTTCTGCGTCTTGTAATGTAGCTTCAAGCCAAGCTGGTCATTTCTTGGTCTTTGTTATGATATCTGAATCAATGTTCTCATATGGCTCCATAGGATGATCAGGTTGATCCTTTTTCGTTATTTTCATTTTCTGTGTTTTCTTCATTAGGTTCTTCAAGTTCTTCTTCTTCTATAATTTCTTCGATGGATTTCCTGAAAGCCATCCTTTCATTGAACATTATGTCTCTGCTTACTTCTATCTTGTGTTGTTCTGGAATATATATTCTATGGGATTTGGATGAATCACTATATCCCACGAATATCCCCTTCTTTCCCGAGGGTTCTAGTTTATTCCTTTTATCTTTGGGAATATGAGAGTAAACTGGACATCCAAATATTATTAGGTTTTATACATTAGGTTTCTTACCTGAGAATGCTTCTTCTGGTGTCATTTCCTTCAATATAGGATGAGGGCTTCTGTTCTGTACATATATTGTCATCATTATTGCTTCTCCGCATAGGAACATGGATAGGCCTTGATCGTTCAATAAGGCTTTTACAGTTTCTTCGATAGATCTGTTCTTTCTTTCCGCTACACTGTTTTGTTGAGGATTATGAGGAACAGTCAACTCCCTCCTAATCCCTGCCGATTTGCAGAATGTAATGAACTCCTTCGAGGTGTATTCTCCTCCATTATCTGTTCTTAATGTCTTGATCTTCTTGTTCGTAAGGTTTTCTATTTTTGCCTTGAATTCTTGGAACTTGTTGAATACTTTGTCTTTTGATTTCAATAGGTAAAACCACATCTTTCTTGAATAGTCATCTATGAAGATTATGTAATAAAGAGATCCTCCTAGAGATCTGACTGGCATTGGACCGCAAACATCTGAGTGTATTAGATCTAGGATTTCCTTGGATCTGTTGTTGCTGCTTAGGAATGGTTTCTTGATATTCTTCCCAAGGGCACATCCTTTGCAAATTCCTTCGTGTGTAGATTTCAATTATGGTATTCCTTCAACCATTTTTCTGAGGAAAGGTAATGCTTGATAATTGATATGAGCATACCTTCTATGCCAAAGTTCATTAGGGTTGACTTCGTCATGTACTAGAGCTTCTTCATTTTGTTCTAGTAGTCTATACAGATTTCCTTCCCGACTTCCAATAACCCTAGCATCCTCTATGTTGGAATTCTTATGCCATGATAACACCTTTCCATCCATGAAAGCTATTATGTTTCCTTTGTCTTCTAAACATGATATTGATACAAGATTCTTTCCTAAACCAGGTACATATAAAACATTGCTTAAGTGAACATGATTACCTGATTCCAACTTGACGGAGGCTTGTCCAAATCCTTCGATGGGGTAAGTGCTTTTGTTTCCAAGCTCCACTTTGTACGATGTCTTTCTCTCATTTAGATTTGAGATTCTGGTTTGATCTTTCGTCATGTGCCTAGAAGCTCCACTATCGATTATCCACATGTCATCTTCAATCGTCCCGATGAGTGTTGAGTAGTGTAAAAGACTGATTATTTCACACATGTCTTCGGTTGACTAGTAATTGGTCATGCCTTGATCCAAGAGTGAGCCAAGAGGTGCATTGAGTTAGGGCACATATGAATATCTACTTCTTGGGCGAGATGCTCCATCACAAGGTGTCGGATCGGAGATTTAGGGTTTATGCAACTGCTTCTGCTAGTAACCATAACTGCAGTGTTTTGGAAGCTCCTCCTGCTAGTAACCCTAGCGGCAGTTCCTCAACGAGCTCAATATCTAGAGGCTATGCTTACTTCCATTGTTTTAGGCTGACTAAAGGGGGTGTGGGCCCATAACCTGTTAGAATATAGAATGTTGTGCTCGTTTTACCATTGACGATACCCTCGTCACCCAACCACAGGTCGAAGCCACCCTCCGAGCACCTTGACCTTGACAGAGAAGAGAATCCTCGTAGCAATCCAATATCCAAGGGAGGTTAACGCACCAAGCAAGAATAGAACCCAAGCTAATCAGATAATCCCACCCAGAGGCTAGCGCACACCTTCCCAGAAACTTGCGCACAAGCTGCAACTGCACCTGCGCAGATCCAATTCTGTCTGCAACTACTGAGATGAGAATAATGAGAACTGGTGCCCTCTATTTATAGTAGTCTGGGCAGTTTAACTGGGGTCGAATTCTCCTTCTGGGTATTAATAAATTCATATTAAATATATTTCTGCAGCCGACAACTTGTCTAGGGTTTCCTTCACTTCTTTGCTTCCTTCCGGAGTATTCTAATCTCGTCATAGGTCAAAATGGAGGTTCATACCTCCCGAAGCTACCATAATATTAACACTTCAGATATTCGAACTTCGGGATTTTTAAATGTAGCTCAAGAAGAAATTCCCGAAACCTGAAGCTCGAAAAGATTAATTATCTGATAATCGCTTTTAAGTTTTAATTAATCACATTTTAGTTCAAGTGCTTCGGAAATTCAAAATTCAGATATTTTAGGATATTATGAAGGGTAAACGTCTGAACTTCGAAGTGTGAAGTCGTTAACTATCCTTATTAAGATTTAATACTTTGGCATTTTAGTGCTTCGTGGATTTGCGGATTAGCTCTTTGTTATATTTCCGAAGAGTTATCACCCGTAGTGACGTGTCGAAGATGAAGTCATTCTAGATGACGTGTCGAGAATTGGGGGGGTGCCACGTGTTACTTAGAATCGTATGAGTCTCCAAACGAAAATTTCAGAAATGGATGCCACGTGTCCACCTAGGGAAGACTCAAAAGATACACGTGTACTATGACTCTTCTCCTTTAAAGATTTATCAAAAGTGAGGAACGAACACTTTCAGGTTTCGGGTCCTTTATCGTTGAGACTTCTCAAAACGCCCGAAGCACGAATCTTTGGAGTGACCTTTAGTGATTTGACTCTTTAACGATCTGGAGGCTCCAAAACTATGGGAAAAATAGGATCGTTCGATCAAACGGGGAAACTTCAACAACGACGAATATCATGTGTGCTTCATTACCAATTAACCAGAAATGAATTTGATTTAAATTTTGAAAGTTAATTTTTGAGTTACCACTTTAGGAAAGATTATGTTTTCATGAAGTGGAGAATGTAAAGCTCAAAGTTTAGGATTATCTATGTTCCAACATAAAGGATGGTCACATGTTATGAAGTGGGGGATGGTTCCTACAATAGAGACGAAGAATCTGACAAAAGGAGGGTGGGGGAAACCCCTTCGGATCTGACTAAAACTGTAAGGAGCCTCAGGGCCGAATTACAGAGTTGCAAGGCCAACAACGAGAGATTGATAAAGGAGCAAGAAAAACAGACAAAAATTAATGCATTCTTGCTGCAAATATTATCCAACATACAGAGGCAGCTGCAGCAGGAACCTACGACCAGTCATGTGACCCAACGACATGAAAAGAGAAGTAAAAGTCCACCTAAGATCCGAAAACATGGCCCCATGAGTGACCACACTAGGAGAAGTACCTCGAAGAAGGCCCAACCTAGAGGCAGTAGACACTCATTGGTAGAGTCCTCTAGAAAGGAAGTTGGCAAGTCCGAGGGATCTTCTAGTAGGAAAACTAGCTCACATTCTCAAGGGAAAGGAAAGAAGCGAAAGCATTCCAAAAGTCATGATCCTGAAGAGTTCAAGAAGGCCAAACCACCCTCTTTCGATGGAGAGATTAAAAAAGGGGAAGAGGTTGAAGCTTGGTTGATTGGTTTAAAGAAGTACTTTAGAGTCCATGACTACTCTGAAAACTTGAAAGCTCGAATAGCCATCTTCAACATGAATAGAAAGGCTTCCATTTGGTGGGAAGACCTTAGGAATGTGAAAGGAGTCCACGAGAAGGACTTTTCATGGAAATAGTTTGAGAAATACTTCAGGAAGCAGTATTTGTCATAAAAATACATGGATTGGAAAAATAAGGAGTTCTATGAACTCATGCTGGGGCAACTCACCATAGATGAATATGTCAATAAATTCCTTGAGATACTGAGTTATGTACCCTACATAAAGGATGAAAAGGTAAAAATGCAGTGATTTATTAGTGGGTTACCTACCGGGACAGGATCGATTTTGGTGAACCAAAGACCTTAGAAGAAACTATCTGGAAGGAAAAATATTGTTATGAACACTTCGGGAGTAAGACAAGACCTCATTAGGACTGGAAGAATAAGAGTAGTTCGGGACTCAAGAAGAAGGGGTTTAAATCCTCAATATTTAAGAACTATGGGAAGGGTTCTAGGATGAAACTTCCTACTAGAATTGTGTATCAGCAAAATTTCCCCTCTCAGAATGGAAATAAACCTTTTGAGGCAGTCCCATGAAACACTGATAACCCGAAGAAAGAACCCTTAAAATGTTGGGGTTGTGGAGAAGATCATCGGCTGAGGGATTGTCCACATATGAAATAGAACAGTAGGAGAGTCTACAATATCCAAGAAGTTACCACCGTCAATGATGTGGCTAGGAGCATGCCAGGAATTTATGCAGCCTTGGACAATAATCAAGCCAACCACCAAGCTTCAGTGGTGGAGATAGAAGGCATGATCGTCAACCATATAGTTTCTATTTTAATTGACCCTGGTTCTAATTTTGAGTTATGTGGCCCCTCAGACTGTTGATAAGTGTGAACTTCAACCAGTTAGATATGTTAAGCCATGGTTGGTACAACTAGCCACTATGACCAAAAGAAAAGTAGCATAGGTCATACCAGCTTGTCAATTCATCATGGATCGATTGCCCACCCGAGCGACCCTTAACATACTTCCCCTGGGATCTTATGACTTGTTGATTGGTATGGATTGGTTGGATTCTTATAAAACTAAGTTGGACTGCTACCATAAAACTTTAGAATGTGTAAATGAAGAAGGGAGAAAGATAACTCTCCAAGGGATTCAGAAGCCTGTCTCCATGAGACAAATATCATCCCTTCAAATGAAAAAGTATTGCAGAAAGGGGTGTCCTTTATATGCAATACAGGTGTTGGAATCTATTGAGGATGACAAACCGAACCTAGAATACCACCCCATATTAAGAGAATACAAATATGTGTTATCAAAAGAGGTACCAGATCTACCTCTGAGAAGGGACATTGAATTCTCGATAGAACTTGCACCAGGAGCAGTGCCATCATATAGAACGTCCTAAAGGATGAGTACGCCAGAGCTGGTTGAGCTCAAGCTACAACTAAAGGAGATGATGGACAAAGGATACATCCAACCCAGTGTATATTCATGGGGAGCACACATCTTGTTTGTGAAAAATAAAGATGGCATACTCCGACTGTGCATATATTATAGGAAACTCAATAAGACAACCATAAAGAACAAGTACCCCTTACCAAGAATCGATGACCTATTCGACCAATTGGGAGGTGCTTCCATTTTCTCGAAAATTGACTTAAGGTATGGATACCATCAAGTCCGAATTAAGGATGAAGACATCCACAAAACAACTTTCAGTACAAGGTATGGTCACTATAAATTTGTGGTGGTTCCATTTGGGTTAACCAATTCCCCCACCACTTTTATGTGCTTGATGAATAATGTACTCAACAAATTTCTGGACAAATTTGTATTGGTTTTCATTGATTATATCTTAATTTACTCCAAGAACGGAGAGGAGCACGAAGAACATCTTAGACTCGTACTCCGAGTACTAAGAGAGCATCAGCGCTACGCTAAGTTTAGCAAGTCTGACTTTTTCCAGAGGCAAGTCCATTACTTAGGCCATGTTATTTCTAAAGAAGGGGTCGCAGTAGACCCTGACAAGATCAGATCTATTATGGAATGGCATATCCCAAAGGATGTATCTGATATCAGATCCTTTATGGGCTTAGCAGGATATTATAGAAGATTCATAAAAGGGTTTTCCAAGATTGGTTGTCCAAAATGTGAAGAAAGGTTTCAGGAACTAAAATACCTCCTGACCCATGCACCCGTGTTGAAGATTGCAGACCCTGATAATGATTTCATCGAGTGTACATATGCCTGCAAGGAAGGACTCGGAGGATTCCTTATGCAAGAGGGACGTGTAATTTGCTACGCGTCCAGGAAATTGAATGAGCACGAAATCAATTATGTGACCCATGACCTAGAGTTGACTGCCATAGTACATGCTTTAAAAATGTGGAGGCATTACCTCCTGGGTAGGAGATTTGTGCTTATGACAGACCATTGTGGGTTGAGGCACATGTTTGATCAACCAAAACTCAATGCCAGGAAAGCTAGGTGGATGGCTCTCCTTAGTGAGTTTGATTTCGAAATCAAACACATAAAAGGAAAGGAAAATAGGGTGGTTGATGCCCTTAGCAGAAGTATAAAAATGATTCACTTGGTAGCAGTAAGAACCTGTGAAACGAATGTCAGGGAAAGAGTCAGGAATGCACAAGAAAAAGATGCATTCTTCAAGACCATGACCTCATACCTAAGGCAAGATCCTACCGGGCTAAAGTATTAAGGCTACCAGATACTCGATGAAGGCATGTTGACCTATAGAAACAGGTTGTATATTCCAAACTATGACGAATTGAAGAGGTTCATAATGGATGAACTACACAAGAGAACATATATTGGTCACCTAGGATATCAGAAAATTATCACGGCCACTAGGAAACAATTATATTGGCCTAGATTGAAGAAAGACATAACTGACTATCTAGCTAAGTGCCTAGAATGCCAGCAAGTTAAGGTAGAACACCGATACAGGGTAGGGTGATGCAGACCCCCTTTCTCTCCTAGGGATGCGCAACCTCCCGGTCTAGGATCGATTAAGAAACTGAGTCGGATCGACTCTTTGGGTCTCTGCTAGACCCCCAAAACCTTTTACACATGTCCTCTTTTCTGTGGCGCAGGTCGCATGAGACCCACGGGCCCTCTCCTGAGAATTGTTCAAACATCCATGCCAAATAGGCACTATCTCTTCCCTGGTTGAGCCCCCTTCCTTTAAATGACCACAGTTGTGACCACTCGCCTAACCAAAAGGCGTGTCACGACTTCGTGTGTCGGGTCTTTGTATGTGAGTCACCCCGACTCTCCCGACCTCTGAAATCCCAAAACTCCGAGCTAGAACCTAGCTTGAGCTAGCTCCTCCCTTAACCTTCATCAACGTGACCCCCTCACTATGACCTGGGGCCAATCCTCCGAGAGCTTCGCGGTTTCTCATTTCGCATCTCCAGAAGTTTTGTTTACTTGTCCTCTCGATTTCCGAAATCCGAAATCTGGGCTCCATGCATGTCAGATCAACGGTCCACAATCCGTGTGATTTGACGGTCCTGCTTTCTCCTTCTCATTTCCGGATTTCGCGTTTCGGGTAGTTGGAAGGCTGTGCACCTCCCTTCTCCCGATATCTGAACTCTCGAACTCCACTTGCGTCAGATCGACAATCCACAATCTCCGTGATCCAACGGTTCTTCTCTCCCCTTCACAAATCGGGACTTCACATTTCACGAGATCAAAAGATGGCTCGTCTCCCTTCTTCCGATATCTGAAACCCCAATTCTTCGCTTGCCTCAGATCAACAGTCCAAGACTCCCCATGATCCTACGGTTCAAATCTCCTTCGCGAACTCGGGATTTCGCGTTTCGCGACTTTGAAAGTTGGCTTCCTTCTTCCTCCCGAATCTCGATTTCTGAGTTCCTGGAATCTTCTCGCGTCATATAAATGGTCCTCAACTCTCCGTGATCCGACAGTCCAGATGGCCTAACGATTTCGGATTTCGCGAGTTTTCGTAACTCCTGCCTCTAGTTCTCCCGATTGCAAATCAACGAAACGATGATCTCTCACCACGTGTCCCTTCTTAATGGATGATTGCGATAGACTTTGGAACTTCACGATTTCAAGATTTTGCCTCTCCTGTGCACTTTCAAAGAGTTAAGGTACGTTCACCTTACCTAGATCCAATGGATTCTGGTCCTTCACGCCTAGATCTAATGGTTGAGATATGGTCTCTCCTTGTGTACACTCCTCTTGTCTAGACTCTGATCTGACGGTCTAGATTCTTCCTCTTCTCGATCCAACGATCACTATCGCTCCTTGATCCGGATTTTATGAGCAGAACGAAATGACTACAAATTATTAACAGATGCTTAACACAGAATAACAAAGATACAATAAAACTGGTTTTCTATTCAATAAGGAAATAAGCTGAAACTGTAAAATGCAGCGGAAAACAAGCTTGTTGGAATGGTGGCGGCTTATCTCTGAGAAGAGATGTGACACCTAAGCTCATTCGCAAGAATATGATTACAATGAGGATCTGAAGGCCTTTTTACAATAAACAGGAGTGTCAAAAACCCTAGACATCCAAAAACCTAACCCTAGGAGATGAAGCACTAAAAGTCATGTGGGCCTCATTTGGGTAAGTCAGTACATCAACTTCTCGTGGTCGTAACTTTTGCATACGATCTTCATTTTAGGCGTACGATAGCCCATTGGAAATATATATCTGAGGACTACAACAATTGATGCAAAATTTCATGATGAAAATTTCTGAAGTTCAGGACCCGAAAAACTGCTAAAAATAGTAAATTACCAAAATTGCCAGAAAGTTGTTTTGAGCCAGCTGGAAAAGGTGGGTGGCCACCGATATCCATCTGGATCAATCCTCCCTCCTTATGAAACAATGGTCTCCATTTCATTGAGTTCCCCCATCAGATGAGGAATTTTTTGCTGAATTTGGCCTTGGGTGAGCCACTTGCCTTGGTGCAAGAGTTTCCCTTCTTTGATGACTCGATAAAGTTGGATCATTTGTTGTCGAGTGCCCTTGATCTGTGTGTCCACAATCTGATCATTGGATGTCTGTTGTATGCAGTCGGGGTTGAGATTTTTTGGTGTCAGTTGTTCTGTTATGTCTGAGGTGTCCAGTAATGGTAGGAAATAAGGCCGAAGGAGGTCCACGTTGAACACTGGGTGCAGGCCAAGGAAAAGAGGAATGTTGAGAACAAAAGCATTATCCCCCATAGCCTTGGTGATGGTGTATGTCCCATAATGGAGTGGGAAAAGCTTCTGATGGGGTCATGTAAGGCATTATTTCTACAAGTGCAACCAAAAATTTTCACCCACCTGAAACTTATGCGTCACTCGATGTTTATCATGGCGCTGCTTGTACTTATCATTGGACTTCTGTAGGATATCCTGAACCTGTTGGTGGATGTGTTGGATCCACTCAATGAACCGGATGGCTTTGTCGGCTTCAATTGGAGTAGGAGATGAGTCGTTCAAGGTGACCGCAAGAGGAAGTGCAACATCTATGGGACCTGTTATCCCCGATTTCTAGGGATAACTAGGAGATCATGTCTCGAGGCCCACAGATCCTAGACATGGAGTACCGAGAGCAGGATTGACCTGAGCATGGCCCTGGAGGGCCCATCTTTATTCTTCTTCATCAGACTTGTCCTGTCAGCAGCAACAGCATCCATCACCTTCGGCTTGGGCCTGTATCGGAGAAGACTCTTGCTCCATGAGGTAATTGGTCCAGTTATCATGGTATGTGTCATGTTTGATCATTATAATATTCAGATATATGCATCAGATTCCTTTCATTTCTGATGACTGCTTGGATCTTACACTAACCCACTTGACCATGGTTGGGGGGATTAACGGGGTACCCTAGCAAGCTTGTGCCCATAGGTTTTGGTCATCTACCAGGGGGGATTTTGAAGAGCCATCGTCCGCTCCCATCATATTATCACTTTTACATCTTATCTCCCATCCATCTATCCCATTCCCCTAGTCCAGACATTAGGATGACCTATTTGTGGGGTTACACCTTATCCTGTGGGAAGAAGGGGCTAAAGGCCCAGGGGGTAAAAACAGTTGGTAAGAGATAAAAGTCATAGAAAATAAAACCTAGAGATGCCTCGCCCAGGGATCCCCGAGAAGGCAATAAAAGGCCTCTCAATAAGAAACAAGAGGGACCCAAAGAAAGATAATAAAAACAAGACCTAGCCAAGAGGATGGGGAGTCTCATCACGAGCCAGCCCATTATGTTCATAGGTACCAAACAGTATGACATTACCATTATCCAGTTACCACGCCAGGGCAATGACCTTTGGTTGCATGGCCAAGGGAAAGGGGGTCTCATCACGAGCCAGCCTTATCATTTCTGTGAAAGTACTCATGGGTAACACTGTCATCTCTGGTCACCACACCAAGGCAGTGTCTTCTAGTTAGACCTTGAAATAAAAAGAAAGAAAAAGTGATAATAAAAGAAAGAATAAAGGCAATAAAGGGCTTGGAAAAAATTGTATCCATGACAGGTACAGCTCGCCTCCTACAAAGGCACCCACGGATAATATCACCTCTGTCTTCCACTATGTCTGGACATCCTTTGACCACACCACCTCGTATTACATGGCTTGGACGATATCCTTTGGGAAACTTTCCTTTTCTTATGGATGCTGGCCCAATAGGGCACTTTGTCTTTTTCTTCAGCTTTGTATAGTA
>ML807488.1:139889-160078 GCA_009831015.1 Picea engelmannii | reverse complement strand
CCAAGAAGAATCCTCCACAAGAGTTGCGCCTCACTTCCAAGAGCCAAAATACCAAGACAAAAGATAAAAGTAGATCTCTCACAAGAGAGTGAGTTGTGTTATGTTTAAAATGAGAGGCAACGTCCTCTATTTATACCAATCCATGACCTTTGAATTAAAATTAAGGTCATTAAAACAGCCGACAAGGGTGACTATCAAATTTACATTGTTTTTACATTATCTGCTAAAAAGATGACATAATATGAGCAAAAAGAGGGACGTCAAGCCCTTCTGAGGGAGACGTTGGCTCTTTTTGGGCAAGCACAGCATCCAGAAAACCAAATGTTGGCCCTTCTAGGGCTCCTCCAAGCTGCCGCACGTGCCAAATGACCTCAGCACACTGCCACATGCTCCAGACAACGTCCATCTCTCTCAGGTGACGTCCTGTCCATCAAATGCAAACGTTCCATCTGCAGTGGGTGATTCCCCCTAGGTCGGGCTCTGCCAAAGTGTCCTGGGTGGAACGTCCTTCTTTCTTCTCGTGCAATGGCTCATCATAACGTTGCCCTGTCCCTACCATCCAACAACCATCTGATGGGCTCTTCAGCCCCATGGAGGTCCGAGCTAATCATATCCCCATGTGTACCGGTCCACTGGCACCTATCCGTCGGGTATGGTCCTGCACATCAAAAAATACGCCTTCCATGGGCTCATCAGTCCTCGGGATCATAGCAATGTCAATCATATTTCATCATTAAATTTATCAAATACATGCATAAAATCCCTAGCATATCATCTAAGAGCTCAAAGACATTACACTGATCTACTATGCAAAGTTGAAGAAATAGACAAGACAACCTATTGGGATGATATCCACAAGAAGAGGAAAGTTTCCACAGAAGATCATCCAAGCCATGTTTATGAAGTGATATGGTCCAGGCATGTCCAGACATAGTAAGACCAGGGGTAGGTGTTGTCCATGGGTGCCTTTGTAGGAGGTGAGTTGTACCCGTCATGGATGCACTTTTTCCAAGCCCTTTTATTGCCTTTATTCTTTTTATTTCTTTTCTTTCTTTTTTACTTCAAGGTCTGACCAGAGGACATCGCCTTGGCGTGGTGACCAGAGCTGACAGTGTTACCCACTGGTATTTTAGCAGAAATGATAAGGCTGGCTCGTGATGAGACCCCCTAAGCTCTGATACCACTTGATGCATACCCCCCTTCTCTCTAAGGGTTGTGCGATCTCCCGATCTAGGATCGATCAAGAAACTGAGTCGGATCGACTCTTTGGGTCTCTGCTAGACCCCCAAAACCTTTTACACAGGTCCTCTTTTCCGTGGCACAGGTCGTATGAGACCCGCGGGGCCTCTCTTGAGTGTTGTTCAAACCTCCATGCCAAACAGGCACTAACTCTTCCCTGGCTAAGCTCCTTCCCTTACGTGACCACGACTGTGACCACTCGCCTAACCAAAAAGGCGTGTTGCGAATTCGCGTGTCGGGTCTTTCCATGTTAGTCACCCCAACTCTCCCGACCTCTGAAATCTTAAAACTCCGAGCTAAAACCTAGCTTGAGCTAGCTCCTCCCTTAACCTTCCTCAATGTGACCCCCTCGCTATGACCTGGGGCCAATCCTCCAAGAGCTTCACAGTTTCACTTTTTGCGTCTCCGGAAGTTTTGTTTGATTGTCCTCCCGATTTTCGAAATCCTAAATCTGGGCTCCACGCACGTCAGATCAACGGTCCACAATCTGTGTGATCCGACGGTCCTGCTTTCTCCTTCGCGTTTCAATATTTCGCATTTTGGGTAGTTGGAACACTGCGCACCTCCCTTCTCTTGATATCTGAACTCTCGAACTCCACTTGCATTAGATCGACAGTCCACAATCCCCAAGATCCAACAGTTTTTCTCTCCCCTTCGCGAATCGGGACTTCGCGTTTCGCAAGATCGAAAGATGGCTCGTCTCCCTTCTAATATTTTGAACCCCGATTCTCCGCTTGCCTCATATCAACGGTCTGAGACTCCCCGTGATCCTACGGTTCAGATCTCCTTCGCGAACTCGGGATTTCGCATTTCCAAAGGGCTCGGTCTTCGATCTTTCTATGAGTTTGTCCCTTGGGCTTCGTCTACACTTTTAGAAAGTGTTATTCCTCTTGAGCTTTGGCTTTCTCCAGAATTAGAAGAATTTCCTAAGTGTTTTGAATGTCTCGGCCTTAGATCTTTCTCCTGCAAGCCCACTGCTCTGAATCTTGCTTACTCCTGGGAACACTCTCCCTTCTGAGCTTTTGAACTTGAAGCAAGTTCTCTCTACGCTCCTTCCTTGCGCTATCTTTCCTGAGTTATTCGATTTACTTAGTCTCCTAAGGGTCTCACCCTTTGGCATCTTTCAAAAGACTTTCTGGAGCCCTCCTGGCAACCTCTGTGCTCGACCTTCTGAGCTTTAACCTCTCGGATCTCAAAGATCTCTGTCCCTTCCACTCCTCGAAGGGATATAAGTACCTTCTTGGCAACTTTCACTCAAGCACTCCTTGCTGATCTTTCCAGAGTTTTCAGCAACTCTGTGGGTGTCTTTCCTTGACACTTCTCTTCTCTTAACTCGAAACAGAGTTCCTTCGTGCGCTCCTTGCACTCGCTCGATGCCTGCCTGACAGAGCTCTACAGAATCTTCAGTAATTTTTTTCTTTGTTTTGTGCCTCCCTGCACAATCTTTCCTCCAAGGTATTCAGTAACCTGAAGGCTCTTCTCTGAGTTTGCAAATGTTCTAATGTTCCCTCCTGGCACATTCTTTCCTGAACTTGATTCGAGGTTCAGATGCGCACTTCTTGTACTGGCTACAAAACTTCCAACGTTCTGTTGTGCACTCCTTGCACAGCTTAAAGAACCCAGAACATTTTCAGCAAACTCTTAAAGATAGTGAAATCTATCCTCGCCCTGCAAATGGAAACGATTCATACACATCTACAACCTACGTAACCACACAGATGACATTCATTCATAAACATAAACACACAGAAAGTTTATATGCAAGAAAAACTTCTTTTCTCTATTAATCTAAATATCTGATTATAATGTGTTTACAAAAAACGGACTGCTACATAGTCTCATCTCTCTCTCCCCTCAAAACTATTCTACCTCATATTCTACAACAATACTCCTCCCGCAGCCTCCTTTGGGCATACTATCATCTACGCATACAAGAGGTCCTCTAGGGTTTCCTCTGACTAACCGTCTACCCGAAAAACAGAAACCTAACTGCTACCTAATTTCTCTTACATTCAAGAGCAGGAGTGGAAACTCTCACTCACTCACGATCATACAATTTCTGAGCATTTCACTCTTGTTCAACCATCTGTTCCAAAACGAATTAACAGAAAATCGTCAGCTCTCAGATTTCGATTTTTTTTTTAAAGGCGCATTATGGCGCTGAGTTGTCCCTCCACGTGGACTTGCTAATGATGCTCCTGCATCACAGGGTTGTTACAACTCCTACCCATCCCAGAATGGAAATGGGAAACCGTCTCCATGGATGTCATCACCGGATTACCAAAATCGACCAAGCAAAATGACGCCATCATGGTCGTGGTGGACAAACTGAGTAAGTCTGCTCACTTTGTTCTTATCAAGTCAACTTGCAAGGCGATAGATATTGCCAACATCTTCATGAAGGAGATATTTAGACTACATGGCATGCCTAAGGAAATTGTATCTAACAGAGACACCAAATTTACTTCAAGCTTTTGGAAATCCTTAATGGTTGGTTTTGAGACTAAATTGTTGTTCAGCACAGCCTATCACCCTCAAACTGATGGACAGACAGAAAGAGTAAACCAAATATTAGAAGACATGCTAAGGATGCATGTAATGCATCAGCCTAAGGAGTGGGAAGACTACCTACCATTGGTAAAGTTTGCCTACAACAACGGTTATCAAAAATCCTTGAAGATGAGCCCTTTTGAAGCCCTCTACGATAGACAGTGCAAAATTCCAATCAACTGGAGTAATCTAGTCGACAGAATTACCATCAGACCCGACATGCTGAAAGAAACGGAACAACAAGTGATTCAGATAAAGAAAAATCTGAAGATTGCTCAGGATAGACAGAAAAGCTACGCCGACGAAGAGAGAACTCCAAGAGAGTTCAAGACAAGAGACCATGTCTATCTCAAAGTTAGGCGCGGGAAGAGTTCCCTGAGAATGGGAGCTTGTGCCAAGCTAGCACCTCATTATTGTGGACCCTTTGAGGTCTTAGATAGAGTGGGACCTATAGCCTACAGGCTAGCACTCCCTCCCATAGTAAAGGCACATAATGTTTTCCATGTTTCATTATTGAAGAAATGTGTACATAATTCTAATCATATAATTGACTGGTTTGTGATCCAGGTGGAGCCGGAGGGAGAATGCCTGCCAGAACCCCAATGCATACTAGACAAGAAGGAAACCTCACTCAGGAACCGAACCATTGCATAGGTCAAGGTGCAGTGGAAACACTTTGGCCCAGATGAGGCTACGTGGGAAATGGAGAATGCCATGAGACAGGCATATCCAATTTTGTTCATTCTTGTATATACACATCATGTTGACAAATAGAACATCGAGGGCGATGATCCTTTAAGGGGGAGGGAATTGTACCACCCTGTTTCCCCCAATTTGTAATTATAACTATATTGGCCAAGGAACTATGGAAAACTCAACGGTGTGAATGTTTGATTTAATGGACCTTTGTATAAAAGGTCGATGAATGTAAATTCTGTTATTTTTAATAGAAAATGGATACGTGTTGCATGACTACTGGAAAGGGGATATGATAAGAAGAGACCACGAATGCTATGAAAAGGTGGTGGAGAGGACCAGGGATGGTTGCGTTAACCTCCACCGAACCAGTACTTTGTTGGATTTAAATTGCTTGGGATCAAAACAACCCTCTGACCCGGAAATGAATTGCATTCAGGCTAGTAGGTGGGAATACCTCCTTAAGAGTTAATGAAGGGATGGAGCAGACTGTCCATATGTAAGGCTTCTAGACCTGACCACGGACTGGGAATTTGAGCCACACGCAATCTTGTTGAGGAAGGAAATAAAGGAAACATGGTGGGCAAAGGAAGACCTGCAAAGAGTGTAGAGACAAGAGCCTGAGCTCTCGGGTCCGTGGAAGGACTGGAAAAAAATGGAGTGAGTTTTGATCCCAGAAAATAGAGACCAAGTCGGGAGAAGGAGAGTAACCTTCGTCCCTATCTATTTCTGTATTGGGAAAAGGAGAGTAACCTTCGTCCCTAACTTCCGCTGAGCTAGAAGAAAGAAATTGAATCTCAAAGCATCGTGGTCTAAGCTCGGGGGTGGCCAGTGGTAAAGCCATTAGGAGTGACTGAGCCTATGGTTGGGAGGAAACGAGCACCCCTTTCAGCAGTCGCATCACGCCTTATGGTTCTGATAAGTGTTTTCATGCCTTTTGCTCTAAATTGGAAATAATGGATGCATGCGTATATTTATGTGTCTATAAATGTTTTATGCATTAAAATGGTTAACTTATGAGTATGTGTTTGTTCCCTTTAGAACTTATGCTTCTGCTTGATTTTCCATATGCTCCAGTTTAATCCCTCGAAGGCATTTCTCCCCAGGAAATTACATCACAGTCCCAGAGTTGGAGCAAGCCTCTTGGCACTGCTACTGTCTCGGTAACCTCACGAGTTTACCTTGCCCTGTTTCAAAGCTTAATGTTCTACGAGTTAGGGAGGCGTTCCCTTCATACCAGTAGTCTAAGAGACTTTGAACTCGCGCCTAAGTCCTTAACCAAAAACCCGACTAAGAGTAGGGTTAATAGCCCAAGAGTCATCTGAAGGTCCATGTGACCTGGGTCTAGGAACCCAGTGCTAAAGGAGTTAGCTCATGAAGGTTTTGGAACCTCGGGAGCTCAAAGCTATGAGATGTCAAATTTCACGATAGTCAAGTTACCCGAACTATCGGAGTAACAAGAACCGTAGATGACTTAAGAATCCGACAGCGGAGATGGATGCGAGCCGTTTAATGGGAGGAGAAGCCATCCCAATTGTCAGATCGACTCAAATACCCACTGGAGTTAACGAATCAAACACCAGTCACTCGATTAAATCGATGGTTGGGAATCATTGTGGAGCATGAAGGTGAAATTAGCGAACATGCTAGTTCACGGCCCGCAATCAACCAACGTCGTTGATCTCATTGGGAATGGAAGATCAACGACCAGGATTAGACTAGAGTCGGGCGAGCACTTCCCAGATTGCAGAGGTTGGACCCCGCAATCACTGTGAACTGTCGATCTGTGAACAAAGATTGATGGTGGGGAATCATTGCAAACCACGAAGGTGAAATTAGCGGATGCGTTAGTTCGCAGCCCGCAATTCACCAACGTCGTTGATCTCGTCGAGTTGGAAGATCAACTACTCCGGTTAGACAGAGTCGGGCAAGTACCTTTCAGATTGCGAAGGTTGAGCTCTCTGATAAAGAGTGTGCACGTTGGGACCCCGCAATCACTGTGAACCGTCGATCGGTGAACACATCGGTATTGGCCGGATCATGACTGTCAGACCTAGAAAAGTTGCTAGGTGGATAGTCGTGAGTTCCTTCGGAAATTCGCAGAGTAACAGAGCCCCTTTGTACCGTTGATCTGAGAAAAATGACACGTGTCGACAGATCGTCGACTTCGGGTGTAATCCCTCTGGGAGAGAGCGAGTGTGGAGAGGTTGAACCTCTCGAAGCCCGAAGAGCCGAAGTGATTTGGAGTCGTCGATCTTTGGGAGATACGCGTCGACAAATCGTCGACTTCAAGTGAAATCACTCCAGGAGAAAAGGGGATATGTTGAAAAAGAACTCCCGAAGGTTGGAGAGCCAGAGTTCATCTGAGTCGTCCGCCAACTGAGCACAGGGGTCAGTAGATCTTCCATTTCGGGAGATAGCTACTTCGGAGGAGAAAGGCATTGGAGTATTTGAAACTCCCGAAGCCGAATAGCCGAAGTGATTTGTAGTCATCGATCCGTGGGAGACACACGCCGATAGATCGTTAACTTCGGGTGAAAGCATTTCGGGAGAAAGAAAGTGTGGAGAGGAAGAAACCCCTGAACGCCGAAGTCCGGAAGTAAACCGGGACCGTTGATCTGGAAGGACGCGTGGCGCATGATCCTTGACTCCGGAAGAAAACGCTCCGGGAGGAAAAGGCTGCAAAAACGTCTGAAGCTCCCGAATGTCGAAGTCCCGAAATGAAACTAAGCTGTGAAATTACAACGGACGTGTGGCACTTGATCTAGAACTCCGGGCAGGGAGTACTTTGAGAGGAAAGGTTGTGTGAGCGTCCGGGACTCCCGAACGTCGAAGTCCCGAAGTGAATCAAGATTGTCGAACTCCCCGAGGACACGCAGTGTCGGATTGTGTACTTCAGAGGATTAGTACTCCGGAGGTTTTGCGAGGAGGTGCTTCGAATTCCGCCAAAGCCCAGAGAACCGAAGTCATTGAGGTTCGTTGATCTTGAGGGAGAGTAGGGACCATCGATCCCTTCGCACTAGTTCGTAACTTGTCGCTTCGGAGTTTGGAGGAATTGGCGTGCGATGAATAAAAAAACTCCTGAAGCCCGAAGTTCTGAAGCGCCGGAATAGGCACCTGTGGCCTTGGCGTTCGGTCATAACCCGTGGTCATATGCAATGGTCGTCGAAGAAAGAGGGGCTAGGCCCCGATTTCCAAATTAGAGACCATGGATAGAGGATTTGATTAATTAAGGAGAATGAAATTTTTTTTACGCCCCACCATAGGTGTGTTACAGTGAGGGGGCAGCAGTGGCTTTTCCTTTGTCAAGAGCATGGTGGGCCTCAATTTTTAACCTTTTTCTTGCATGAGAAGATTGTACTGGTGAGTGGACAGGGGCATCTTGGACAATTTGATTAACAGGTGGAGGAGCAGGTAGAGATAAGTTAGGCTAGCCACGATGTTGGGAGACCGTCGGGTGGACAATCTCCTGCCATCCATCATTTTCAGGGACTTCATGTTGCATTGAGACATGAGGAGGCACTGGGATACAAGGGACTTGTGGGGCTTGGAAGGGAGGCATTTCAGGCCTAGGTTGGACCACTCCTTGCCCAATCCAATTAAAAAATCCATCTTGAAATAGTTGGCCTAACTCTTGCGAGTCTGCATCAAAGTGTACAGAGAATATTGGTCTTCTAGGGCCCCTGTTCCAATTTTCTCTTCCTCGGTTACCCCGACCATGGCTACCTATGCTGAAAAAGATCATTTTTGTATGCATTATTGATTAGCAAGTAGTTTCTTTAACAACCATACATGACAATTCTTTTAAATATGAAATAAAATTTGGCTCAGCAACATATCAAACTCATGCAATCCAATCCATACAAATCGTTTAATAGTTGTCAATGAGCAGAGGGTGAACTAGGGTTCTGGGATATATGAGGGATTGTATTGAGCGAAAAATGTTTAAAATGAGGGGGAAAAGATCACGATTACTGCTCACAGACATCAAACAATCACCTGTAAACTAAACCAAAAGAATATATCACTGTAATTCATCTATGTGATCTCTTAATTTTCATAATACAAAATTTATCTTAACTATAATTAAATTTTAGGAACAGGGAGTGGATAGTGAATATGGGAAGGTGAGGGGGATTGTAATGTGCGAAAAAGTGAAATAATGGTGGGGAAAAAAAAACGAATATTGTTCATAAAATCAATTAAGTAATCCATAAAACAGTTATGTATTTAATGCAAACGATCCAACACCAATTAAACAATTATCGTGACCAATTAAACAATTACTGTGTGTTAAAACTTGTTCATTGTCTCACATCCAATTTCTTTAAAAAAATTCATTTAACACAGTGTATAATCATACTCAGAATCGTCATGATTTTCACCCATCTTGATAAAATAATTTTGTTTCTTTTCATTTCCTTCACTTTTATATTTAAAACAAAATCCAAAGGAACACACAATCATATTGCTTCAACTCTGTTCAGCATATAAAAATATCAACAACTGCCCATAATTTGTAATTTATCAATTCAAACATAGACACGGGTCTTTCCTGAGTTGAACAGACTCTTTTAAAATATGTCTGATTCCATTCCTTTGACAATATTAATAATTAAATTTGCAATGAAACCATACAACCAAAACCCGTGCTTCACCTCTAATGGTGCAATAAAACAAAACGATGCACGATGTTTGCATAAACCATACACAGTAAACAACCAAATCAACTCTTCAACTTGCAATAATCCCAATTGAGACAAATTAAACACACAACAAACACCAATTTCAATTTATACCATGTTGTAGGAACACACAGACCAACGCATAACGCAAAGAGGCATCTCTGTGACTGTACATATCCAATTACTCCCAATCAATCCATTTATAACAATGTTGATTTATCGATTCAATTGTCACAACAAAAGGAGGCAGCGATTGTATTCCTATTAACATTTCCAATTACAACTCTCCAGTCAACCCGATCAAACAAAGACGAGCCAACATTCAAAGCCACTGTCAATACTACTCAACCAATTTATGACAATCAACAAGATACCTGACTGGTTGAGTTTATCAAAATCGAGCTCTGTAGCCAATGAACATAAGAAATAATCAAGGGTTTGCTTGGTCACCAAACACAGGGAGATTGGAGGTCGACCATATCAATAGTAGGTGAGAACCCTCGAGACAAGCATGGTGGAACCACAAGACTTATAACCCTTAGCTTTGTAAAATAAGGCGACGGTTCAACACCAGGTAGGGTAAGCTACGATGCAGAGGAGCAGAGATTTCTCATTGGCTAGTAATCAACACCAAGAAAGCGCAGAGGCATAACCCTCGTGTTTTTCCCCAATAGCCGAATAATGCTGATAGAAATGCAGAGCCCAGGTACTACCAACAACCCTAAAGCATGCTTTTGGGAATAATAGCCACCCCATAACCAACTGAGTGAATGCCAATAACGCAAAATAAGCCCACGACCAGGTGAACAAGATATGCAATGACCAAAAGGTGGTTCAAAACATACACAACAACCCCATGGCATAAAATACAATCGGGTGTGGTTACCATCAAAAGTGATGTGGACAGCAAGGCTAAATAGCGTGAAACCCTCCAACATAATACCCATAAAGACAACATAGAGCTATTCCAGTTTCCAACACACAAAACAGCCAATGAAATCACAATTCCAACCATCGATTTTTCCATTTGCAACGAATAACACACACAATCATTCCAGAGAAAACACCACGCATTTACACAGTTGTCAATCTCAAGAAAACACAGACCAACACATTACCGAGCCAATGTTCATTTCATACACAGAGCAAATTCATGGATGGGCGAAAAGAACCATACCTGTAACCAATGGCTTTGAAAATGCAAGATGGTCGAGCAATTCCTTCCACGCTTGAATCTCGGAGCTTAACCACAGCAAAACCAAAATGCACAATAACCATGCTAGGGTGACGACCCAGTGGGAGAAGTATGGAGTGGCGTGCATTTACTGCACGTCGCTTCCATCCTCCATTTCATTCAATTTCATAGTACACAACAGCAAGCCAAATCATTAATCCATGCATCGAAACTTGCACATATCGCTTACCAAATGCGCCACCCCAATCCATATTAACCATTGCCAAAACCATACTATAACATATATCAATGCGCCCAATCTAACTCAATATAAATCGTATAGCCACTATCATTGCTAGTTAGGATTACCATTAATTACTTTTAATTTCATTTGCACATAGTATGGCATAGCATAGTACAGTTCAGTTCCCTCTTGGATTTTTTTCACAAGTCTCTTTCCATTGCTCTTGTTTCTTGATGTTACTAACATGTGTTTTGTGCAGATGTAACAGGTAATAAATCATGGTGACACTATCAAATGTAACAACAATAAATCTATGCCATTTCATACATGGAATTTAGAGCTTAGAATAACGAAATCATCACATAAAATGCATTATCAATCTGCCATCTGTCACAAACAAAACCAAGATTTCACCATCAATCATGTAGAACCCTGTAAGCAGCATCGAAACAATAGCATAAAATGTGTGATAAGACTATCTCTGATCCTCCAGTCTACAAGGGGGTCCCACCTACTAGTATTATATAATAGTTTAAATAATAGGCTTTAGCAATACTTTGCGGGCGAACTCCTCGTTGCAATTTTTAATCGTCAACAAATTGGTGACTCCACAAGGAAATCTGTTTCCAACAAATTAAGAACTCAGAACATATGGTTTCACAGACCAAAACAACGAATCAAGAAGGTATAACCAGAATGATTATGCAACAGGGGGAAGTGAGCGGATTTAATGGAAAAATGATCGGGAATTTGGGAATAACTCATGAAAAATGCTAAGTATGAGGAGGTTTATCCCTATATGCATAATCATTCAGCCAGAATTTTCTCTTTACTTCAAGGAGAAAATTTTATGGACTTGCTCTCTTAACTCTCAGATGGATGAAGAAATGGAAAACAGATGCGGGAGATAACCAATTTCTTATAAGATAACAAATTCAATTATGCTTTCAGGGGAAACATCATAACAGTTGTGTAGGTTTGATTGTTATTGACTAGCAATACCTTGCAAGTGTGTCACTGTGGAAGAACTGATCCAACATCTTATTCTTGACCAAAAATCAAACTAAAAAGATGAAAAGCAATAAAATTCATGACAAAAATGGAACTACAAAATTTAAAACAGCAGAAATAAAAAGACAGAATTACATAAAGCAGCAGGAAAAATATTAAATAAAAGCATAAATGAAAGCATTAGTGAAAATGAAAACAAAACTAAACTACTAATATACAGGAAAACCAACAACATTGAAATTTTCAAGTTGGTTCCACGTAGCGTTTTAAGTGAGAACCCTTAGTGTTGTAGTGATAACACTCCTTTGCAACCATCTTTTACCATCAAAATCTTGGTTTAAACATTGGAATATTGTTCACTAATTATAAGCTTTGTTGTCCAATATTATATGCCGATTTTGATGGTCTGATTTGCAGCTGCTATGATTCTATTGTTGTTGACATATCATTGTTATATGTTGCAATTTTGGAACAGCAAGGCTTCTTGCTCATTTTGCTCATCTTGGAGCTTATTTCATCATATATTGTCTTGGTTTGGGTAGTCTAACATTTGTTTTGCAGGTACTATCAATCGACAAATTTTTCCTTGACCTATACTCATCCTCCATCAAGCCTCAAGATCATTTAAATGTGACCTATAGGGGTGGTTCTTTCAGCTCTTGGCCTTTTCCCTTACAATCCCCCTAAAGTCACCCGAGAAGCCTCCCTTGTGTCAGACTTGTCCATCACTAAAACAAGAGGAATATCTATTGAGGTGACAGTGATAGGTGTCCCCAGTTGTGTCACACACTTGTTGCTTGGGTTGGGTTTGCCCAAACTACAAACTTTGTGATAACACTCCCAATGACGGCTCGTTTCATATTCCTTCAACCGAGTAACCCTAACGGATTACGTTTCCAACACCAACAAAAAGACTCGTGCAATCCTGATTCCTAACAATGAGACAGGAATCATGTACAAATGGCCATTAGCCATAGGTTTATTCTACTGGAAAAGAAATGTTTCTTTGATTATGTATCTTCCATGAGGTATAAGGAGAGCAGCCACCTTTGAATCACCCTACAGACAATAGTCAGCATGGTTAGTTAAGGATAGATCATCATATGAATGCTCAAGAAAAGCAGAATACTCTTCATTCTAAATAATAAGTTCATGATTGTTTGAGGCTGGACTAATTTCTTTAGCTTTTTAAATTTGAAATATGTTACCTCTAGAAAAGTGATGCCTACTGATATCTGAGCCGTGAAATGGAATTACTGAAGACAGAGAGGACAACAACTGTACCCGACTTGCATAACAAGCATAAGAATCTAGAATACATTTTTACACCACAGAATCAAAGAATAGATCATCTGGTAAATAAAGCCTCCCAACTTGACTTTACCCAGTTAAATGGAAAAATCTGTTAGCCTAAAGCGCTGAATATTTTGCTTCATTCCCGCCAGAACTGTCACATCAGTAAGCAGTCATTTTGCCACTATGAAGTTAATCCTAGTATTATCCAGAACTCAAGGAGATGTGAGCATTGTTCAGCATTTCTGCTTGAACTTAAAAAGGCTGAGTATATCCTCCAAGTAGCTCTGGATTAATCACAACCTATCCCACTGCATTTTCCATTCCATCTCATGCAAGGCCATTCCAAATAGTACAAGACTGATCTTCTACTTTCTTCTCAACAATAGAGGCCTGCATGTAAACAGCATCATGAAATTCACATCAAAACATGCATAGTCTTACAAATTCAATGACTGCACTTCATTAGAAAAAAAGAAAATTTGTATGTACAAGGTACCAAATTCCTTCCAGAACATTTTGCCTGCACATTTTTTCTGTCCATATCAGCAAGGATACTGAAATCTCTGTTAAAGTGAAGCATTTCGAAACCAGCATGTTTGTATCCTTCAGTGTTTATGATTACAATTTTATTTTATAGCACTAACATTAGTTTCAGTCTTTCCAAATAGGATAAATAGCAATGTGATTGCAATATTTCATGATGAAAACCAGTTTATTCTGGTTAAGAGTAACTGTTTGTCTGTCATTTGTCTTACTTGGTGTCACCAATAGTCCCCACAGGAACATAAGCCATCCTTGAAATGATGGAAGCGGTTGGCATCCCTCACAACAATCTCTGTCCCAACAATCTTTGAGATGAGTTTGGTGGCAGCATGGCAGTCCCCACACACACGAAGATTTTTTATAATCCGGATTGGTGTTCCAGGTGGTGTGTTAATAAGACCAAAAGCAATGGCCAGCCTTTCACTATGATGGTACAGAGAATCTTCCTTCTTTTCCTGCTCCATATTGCGTAGCACAAAAAGAGGGTTTGGCGTATATCCTGCCCCCTCCATCTGCCCATGAAGTTCCTCCAGCTTCAAATTGATCTTGTCTATTTGTGGGTGAGATCTGTCTTCTGCTAAGAATGAATGCACTCTGTTCTTAATCCGAATCCAGCTGTATCCTGGATCCTTTTGCAATCCTTTTTCTTTCATCATTCTTCTCACTCTTGTCACACTATCCCACCTTCCAGCTGCAGCATAGATGTTTGACAGTGCAACATAAGTTGCAGCATCTTCTGGTTTCAGCTGAAGCAAATGTCCTGCTGCCCATTCTCCTAATTCCATATTGCCATAAATTCTACAAGCTCCAAGAAAGGTTTGCCACACTAAAGCATCAGGTTTATATGGCATGCTGTAGATAAACTCCTCTGCTTCAGACAGGCGACCAGCTCGGCCAAGCAGATCAACCATGCAGGCATAATGCTCCATTCTTGGTGTTATGCCATATTTATCACTCAAGGAATCAAAGTACCAATGCCCTTCGTAGACTAGACCTGCATGACTGCATGCAGAAAGAACACCAACAAAGGTAACGTGGTTGGGATTTACCCCTAACTGTTGCATTTGTTCAAAGGCTTTTATGGCCTCTCTGGCATGCCCATGTTGGGCATATCCTGCAATTATTGCATTCCATGAAGCCATGTCTGGTTTGTGAATTTTGTCAAATGCTTGCCGAGCGCTCTCTATGGTCCCACACTTGGCATACATGTCAACCACTCCATTTGAAACAAATGGATCCAACTCACATCCAGTTTTGATGACATGAGCATGGATTTGCCTGCCTTCTTCAAGAGCTGCTAAGTTAGCACAGGCACTAAGAGCACTGGAGAATGTAAAATGGTTAGGATTCACTCCTGCACATTGCATACGAAGAAAGAGTCCCAAAGCTTCTTCACTATTCCCTTTTTGGGCATGTCCTACTATCATTGCAGTCCATAAGACAACATCGCATACTGTCATTTCATCAAACACCTTGCATGCATCATCTAAGCTTCCACATCTAGCATACATGGTAACAAGGGCACTGCCCACGGAAACAACTGATTCAGATCCTGTTTTAATAATCTGTGTATGGACCTGTTTACCATGTTCGACAGCTTCTAAGGTGGCACATGCACTCAGGACACTGGTGAAGGTTACTTCATTTGGCTTCACACCCGCTTCTAGAATTTCACATAATAATTGCACTACATGCTCACAGTGCCCGTTTTGAACGTATCCTTGAATTGTAGCATTTGATAACTCCAAGTCTCCTTTGGGCATTTTGTCAAACACTCGGCATGCATCATATATTTTCCCACATCCTGAATACATGGCAATAATGGCACTCACCACAAACAGATGTGATTCAAATTTATACTTAAAGATGTAAGCATGGACTTGCTTACCATGAGCTAGGGCTTGCAGGCTCGCACATGCCCTAAGAACAGAGGCAAGAGTAATGTGGTTTGGCTTCATTCCTGTTGAATGCATTTTTGAAAAGCGTTCAAGGGCTTCCTTGCAGAGCCCATGTTGAACATATCCTGCAAGCATGGCATTCCATGAGACCAAATTCCGTTGGGAAATATTGCTAAAGACTTTGGATGCATTCTCTATGCTCCCACATTTACTATACATGTCAACAAGGGCACTCTCCACAAAGACATGCTCCTTAAGTCCAACTTTGATAATATAGCAATGACATTGTCTGCCCTGTTCGATAGCTGCTTGACTAGCACATGCTCTGAGGACACTCGTAAAGGTGTAGTGGTTTGGCTTCACACCCGTGTGTTGCATTTCACAGAAGAGCTTCACAGCCTCTTCACCATCCTCGCTCTGAGAATATCCTGCAATCATCCCTGTCCACAGGACAACATCTCGTACACTCATTTTATTAAATACACAGCGTGCATTTTCTATACACCCACATTTTAAATACATGTCAACAAGCACACTCCCCACAAAGATGTCTGATGCAAATCCAGTTTTAATGATATGATTATGGACCTTCTTGCCCTGTTCTAAATCTGCTAAGTTGGCACATGCCTTCAGGATACTGCCAAAGGTGAACTCATCTGGCATAATTTTGGACTGCTGCATCTGTTCAAAAAGTTCAAGGGCTTCCTTCCCATACCCTTTTTGTACATTCCCTGAAATCATTATATTCCACAATAATACACTTTGTCCAGGTATGCTTTCAAAGATCTTATGAGCATCCTTTAAGCTTCCGCACTTGCAATACATATTGATAAGATTATTTCTTAGAAAAGCATCATCCTCGATTCCAAGTTTGATCATGTTGGCATGGATTCCCCTGCCCTCTGTCAATGCATTAGTTTCTGCACATCTGTGTAAAAGACAAGTGAACCTACTAGAGTTTACCCAAAAGTATGGTTGATCCATAATCTGAAATATGTCGAGGTTAGTCGTAAATCCTTCTTTCCTAACCATTGTTTCAGCAAGGCCAGTAGTGCTATTGGAGCTTCTAAGCCTGGAAATTCTTCCATTGCTATCATGTCTCACAAACAGCTCCAACTGAGACTTGGTTGGAACACTAAAAACTGGGTCTCGTTCCTGTGAGTGGTCTTCCCGGGTGACTAAACCCTTCATGATCTTTTAAGATATGCTTGGAAACAGAAAACATAAATATTCAGCATCCAGCAAAAGTATATAATATTGTACTCCATCTAACAGAAATAATATGAACTTATGAAGAGTAACAATACCAAAGATATATTCCATAAACTGCACAGCACACAACTCCAGAAGATATTAGACACATTTCAAACAACTCCAGAAGATATTAGACACATTTCACAGAATACCTATTACAGAGATGTTGTCTTTACAGAATACAGATTACAGAGATGTCAACTTTATAGAGATGCAGATCACGTCGGTCAGTGCGGACCTCCCAAGTCACAGTGAGAACATGGATGCGTGGAGTTATATTGAACCCTGATTTTTGCCAGCTAAAAAAATAAAATAAAGAACTCAAATACTTGGCAAGCAATACAAAACAGAGAATATGAATTACTGAGTCATAACTTGATCTGTCCAGTCTTTCCCCAATACAATAATGTTAACTGATTTTTCAAACACTTGCAGGAATGCATGACCAGATTTTAAGAATGTGTTTTGAGTGTAAGTATTTGTTTTTGGTCAGACTGAAGAACAGTTTTTTTAATCTATTGCTGTTTTCCCCTGATGATGAGTGGTTCTCTCTATATTTTCTATTGCTGTTCTCCCCTGATGATGGGTGAAGTGTTCACCTGGAATGTTAGGAACAAAAATCTGTTATGCAGTTTCACTACAATAAATACTTACAATATATTATACTGCAAAAATGTACATTCTGAAATGAGTTACGATGTTCATATTAGCCTAACCTAAAGCTTTCAGCAAAGTTACGAGGCTCGACTAGAAGAGTAACTCAGCAGGTCAACGAGTAAGAGTCGACTTATATTCAGAGAAAACTCGGAAGTTGACTTGGACTTGGAAAAATTTGGAAGTTGGCTTGCACTTGGGAAAAGCTAGGAAGTTGACTCRGACTCGAGAAGAAATTGAAAGTTGAGCAGGGAAATTGATACTACATACTCAAAAATGCCATAGATTTTGGACAGTTGACTGTTGGTTGTCTGCTAAGACATAGGGTCCAAAATGAGTGTTTATTGTTTTTTTATTTATTTTGTCTTTCGCAAAGTCAGGCTCGTTGAGCCAATCTACTTAGGGCTGAGTCAAAATTGGAGGTGCCGACTCTACTCAGTTTCCTCAAAGATTAGAGTTAAATACCAAGTAAACTAGGACTTGGAAGACTCTGGCAACACTGCCTTTGAGACAACAAATAAAATGAGCATAGAGGCAATTACAGAATTACATCATATGGCTATCAATAGCCAAAAAGGTAAACAATGTTAAGAGACTGGTAACGTTGCTTTTGAGACACCAAACAAAATGAAAATAGAGGCAATTGCAGAATTACACCATATGGCAATCATAGCCCAAACAAGTAAACAATGATATCGCACCTTTGTGTGAACATGTTGAAATCCCTACTCTGGCACCTAGGTATCTTGTTATCTAGTGATTTCCTTGTTGTAAATCAAATTAGCAGCTCACAAAATAACATACACTTGCTGGAATAATTAACTCAAATAAATATAGTAGAAGCAATATTGGAAACCAAAATCTCATACACAATACAAAAAGATATTTTGCCCATCAACTAAGCTTATCATTCAAATAACTTCAAAGCTTACAAGGGCTCTTGTACCTGGGAAAATGGCCCACAGAGAAATACATAAAACTATGAACAGTACCTACAAACCCTAGCAACTCCTGATCTGTTGTAAGACTTCAGTTTTTCACGTTTCTCAAGATGTATGCACCTTTCCTTAAGAAAATCTGCGTATACATGCCTGTCTCCACTGAAACCTGCATATACGCACTTAAAGACTGTACGGAAACTCCGTACAGCATGAGCCTGTTGTTGCAGCTCCAATCTACTAAAACCCACTTGCAATTGTCTTTGTTCTCTCTTCTCCTTGACCTAATCTCTACATGGAAGTCCATCTCCACCTATCCAAGATCTCCTTGAATCAGAGTACTTCATGATCCAATCCTCCTGAGAAAAAGTCCTTCTTTGCTCTGTATCAATCTATGATGTATTAAGTGTCATGTATCTCCTCCTTCACCCTTGCCATTGATGGTTGAGATTACTTCTCACCTCACTTGAGATCAATGGCTAAAGATTTAGATCACTAATGCTAATTAAATCATTTCTTTAAATAAAACGCAACTCACTAATAAAAGCACTTTACTTTAATAATTCTTTTAATTAAAGTAAAGTCTCAAGGTAGAAGGATTTGGACGACTTCCACACGTCTAGACACGTAGACCTGTGCGGAAGTACCTGTCCAATGCTACAAACATCAACACTCCCTCTTAGCGAGGAAGGTATTCTGCACCACTCAAAGTTTGTCCCTGAAGAACACAAACTTTCCTTTAACCAAGGGTTTGGTCAAAATGTTTGTAACCTGCTCATCTGTGGAAACATATTGAAGCTTAACTGCTTCCTTCTGGATCTTATCTCGGATGAAGTGATATCTAATCTCAATATGCTTGGACCTGTCATGGAATACTAGATTCTCAGAGATTTTGATACAACTTTGATTATCATAGTATATCACCATAGGCTCCAACTCCTGATCAAATAAACTTGTAAACAATTTGCGAATCCAAATGGCTTCACAACTAGCCATACTAGCTACCATATACTCTATCTTTGTTGAACTAAGTGCTACAGAAGATTGCTTCCTACTGAACCATGCAATCATTGTTGATCCCAAGCTGAAGTAGCACCCCGAGGTGCTCTTTCTGTCTACTGCGCTCCCTGTCCACTTTGAGTCTGAATATCCCTGCAACCTCACTCCATCACCTCCAAGATACCCCAATCTATACTCCACCTCTCAAGTACCTGAGCACATGCTTCATTGTTATCCAATGCACTTGCCTCAGCTCCACCATGAACTGAGTCAAGGTGTTCACAGCAAAACATATATCTGGCCTAGTGCTGACCAAATACACCAAGGACCCTATCAGCTACATGTATATCCTGAGATCCACCATCTCTAAATCTGAAGTGACAACATTCTTTAGATTGGTAACCATAGGTGTATCCATCGGTCTATAGTCCTCCATCCTGAATCTCCTCAAGATCTCAACTGCATACTTCCCTTGACCAAGGAAGATCTCTCCTGATACCTTCCATACCTCTAACCCCAAGAAATAATGCATCAAGCCAATGTCCTTCATCTCGAACTCTGTAGCTAAATCTACTTTTCACCCTACAATAAACTCCTTTGCACCTATGAGAAACAAATCATCAACGTACAACACTAAGATAAGTGGATCGCCCCCAACAAGTATGAAGTACAAGTTAGGATCCGCCTCACTCTTGGTAAATCCCATACTCTGCAAGTATCCACCAATCCTGGAATACCATGCCCTGGGTGCCTGTTTGAGTCTGCATAAGACTTTCTTAAGCCTACACAAATGAGACTCCCTCTCATGTACCTCAAAGCCCTGAGGTTTCTCTATATATACTTCCTCCTCAATGATCCCGTTGAGTAAAGATGTCTTCACATCCATCTGATGAATCCTCCACCTCATAATTGAAGCAATAGAAATAACAGCTCGAATAGAAGTTGTTAGCACTAGAAGTCACCTCTGGATTGCGACAAAGATAAGCCCAGTACCATAGTTGCAGGGAG
>ML807488.1:93150-125799 GCA_009831015.1 Picea engelmannii | reverse complement strand
CCGGGATCACTAGAAGCCCAAAAAGAGTTAGAGTGGTTTTCCAGTCCCACAACTCTGCCTCTCTACACCTGTTTTGAAAAGAATAAAATGCTTTCCAACCCCCTAAAGTTCTCTTCTTTCTACAACCATCCCAACTTAAATTTAGAGAGAGTTAAATGAATTGAGAGATGCGCTGTTTGAATAGTCGGTATTAGGAAATATATTTTAAAATTTCTAAATTCTGTGATAGAGAAATTTTGAATTAAATGGGTGGTTTGAATGTTAGGGGGGTTAGAATTTATAAATTTTGAGTTAAATAGAGAGGGGAAGAGACCATTCCATAAGTTGGGTGTGGATTTGGAAGTGTATTTTAAAATTTATAAATTTTGAGTTTGAGAGAAAGATAGAGATGTTTTTTTGTTTTTGTTTTTTTGGGTTAAGCGAGTTGTTTGAATGAATAATTGGGAATTAAAATTATAAATTTTGAGTTAAATGGAGTGTAAGAGCTAAATTATATATATATATGACTTAAAGGGGTTGGAATCTAGTGGTGAGGAGTGAAGAAGTTTGCAAAATTGGTGAGGTTCATTATTTGTGAGGGATTTTTGTGAAGCCATGGGGCCACCTTGAAGTAGTGGTCAAATAAGTGGATCAAAGATAATCTCATGTCCTTCAAATTTTAGAGGTCTAATGGGTTAGTTTAATCATTCTTTAGCCATGGCCTGGTCATCTTGAGGTAGTGGTTGAATAAGTGGAGCAAAGCTAATATCATGTCCTTCAATTTTTAAAATCCCAATGGGTTAGTTCAATTGTTTTCGAGCCATGGGGTCACCTTGAGGTAGTGGTCAAACATGTGGTTGCACCCAAGAGATTATATCAAATGATCTCATGTCTTGTGCACACATAAGTGGATCAAACCCACCCCCATGTCTTTCAAATTTTTAAATCTTAGTGGGCTAACTCAACTAGTTTGTGTCATGGTGTTGCCTTGAGTTAGTGGTTGAAGTTGACGTTGCACAACTAGAGGGATTATTAAATGATCTCGTGACACTTGCACACATAAATGGATCAAATCTCATTCCCACGTCCTTTAAATTTTAAAATCCTAGTGGGTAAGTTCAATTGATTTGAGCCATGGGGTCACCTTAAGGTTGTGGTCAAATGTGGTTATGCCCAAATGAATTATATTAAATGATCTTGTGACCCCTACACACATAAGTGGATCAAAATTGCCCCCGATTCCTTCAAATTTTAAAATCCCAACAAGTTAGCTCAATAGGTTTGTGCCATGGTGTCCCCTTGAGGTTTGTGGTTGAATGTGTGGTTACACCAAGGGAGATTATATTAAATGACTTTGTGACCTCTACACACATAAGTGGATCAAAGTCTAACCCCATGTCCTTCAAATTTTAAAAGCCCAATGGGTTAGTTCAATCTTTCTAAGCCACGTCTAAGTCGTGGGGTCACCTTGAGGTAGTGCTCAAATGTGTACACTTAGGGATTCTACTAAATGATCTTGTGACTCATGCATACATAAATGGAATATCAAATCCCACCCCATGTCATTCAAATTCTTAAAGCTCAGTGGAATAACTCAATCAGTTTGAGCCATGGGGTCAGCTTGAGGTAGTGGTTGCACCTAGAGGGATTTATAAAATGATCTCGTGACCCATGCACACATAAGTGGATCAAAGCCCAGAGTCATGGGGTCACTTTGAGATAGTTGTCGAACGTGTGGTTGCATCGAGAGGGATCATATTAAATAATCTCATGACTCTTGCACACATAAGTGGAACAAAGCTCACTCCCGTATCCTTTAAATTTTGAAAGCCCGATGGGTTAACTCAATCAATTTGAGCCATGAGGTCACCTTGAAGTAGTGGTAGAACATGCTAGGGTGGCAGGAGCGAGAGGGGTCATCATATGCCCACGAGGAATCCAAGTGATTTCTTTTCATTGGAATCTGGGCATTGCTACTAATAATCAAGCCGAAGCCTATGCCTTGTACCAAGGCCTACACCTCGCCAAAAGCCTGAACATCCACTCCCTTTCGGTAATTGGGGACTCCAAGATAATCATAGGACATGTACGCAAAGGGTCCCACCCCTCAAACCTTCACTTAAAATCCATTCTCCAGCGAATTTCGACAACACTCAATCTTTTCCACAATCTCTCCTTCTTTCATGTCCTCAGACGAAATAACCAATTGGCCGACGCCCAAGCAAATCTGGCAATTGCCCTGGAACAAGGCTCGTTAGTGGTTAACGGACTTACTTGTTACAATCCCATCCCATGACTTTTAACCCCTGGCAGTCAACACCTCTGCCCACTCAGCGCGACGTGGCGATTTGGGTCTTGGTCTGGGTCACGCTTCCAACCAGTCTTAAAACCCTTCCTATGACAACGATACCTTACCACCCTCCCCCTCATCTCAGTGCATGGCACTGCAACTCCCAACAACTTCCCCACCTTTTCTCTCGACACCTAGGCACCCTCCCCCTCACCTCGGCATGTGTCTTGTGGCACCTAATCTACTTCTCCCCTGACTTGGGAAGTCATTTCGACGTCCCTTTAGCAGCTCCTGCGCATGGAAGCGAATACTGGAGCGAGATGAGCCTGTTCAGCATGACATCCAAAGCGTACTATGCATTGATTTCGGGCGATGTGAAGGGTACCAGCATCAGAAGAGAGCATGGCTGCAACTCGTGGCTAATTTTGGGAAATTGGTTAAGTGCTCTGAATCAATCAAAGGTGATGGGGCATATCATAGCAGGAGCGGTTCATCTCGTTGGTATTCTCATTTCTAAGCAGATCCGAGCAGTGTCCACTCCTCATCTGCACACTGATACTTGCGTAATTCAGCTAGAGAGCGTAAGGAATTTAGGCAAGATAAGCAGGCAAAATCAAAGAACGATTTTAGTGGAAAAGCATGATGAGCTGGTAAGCACGGTGCAGACTCTTCAATTACAGCTCAGGGGTCTTTCAACACAAGTTTTATCCATCACAGAGATTACCATTCAACACAGGGGTGAGCAACAAAGAAACAGGGATGAGTGTGAAGTTTTAAGACAACAGATAGAGGAGCTCCAATTGGTGGTTGGACTTGTGTGGCCCACAGCCTCTCCGAACACCTTCATTTCCGACAAGGCCTCCTCGCCTGGACCAAACTCGCGATTGGATCTCAACCTTTGGCCTCCAACAAAGGAAAAATTCCCTGCACCAGATCATACCAAAACCTAAGTGTATGCAGTGTTTCTTTATGCTTTTAATAGGATCTTTTTGCATGGTTTTTACCATAGCAACTAAAATCGACTTTAGTGTTTTAGTAAGCACTACACCTGCTCTTCATTTCCTACCCGGAGAATGCAAGGGGGTGAATTTTGAATTTTGCAATTATTGTAACACAGCCTATGTACTCTTCCTGCGTTTCCTCGCAGTTTTTTAATATAATTTTTGTCCAATTTCTGTTAAAAAAAAATAGTGGTAGAACATGTGGTTGCACCTAAAAAGATTATATTAAATCATCTTTTGATCCATGCACACATAAATTGTTTTGAAATGGATTAAAAAACAAATATGAATGGTTTATAAAAAATCAATACACGCAAGCAGTCAACAAATAATTGAAGAAAAAAAATGAACAATACAAATACTAAAAAAAAAAAAGACTAAACTAAAGAATGACCATAGTTCTACACTATGGTCATTTCCTTTGACCATAGTGTAGAACACAACTATCGTTTATCTTAGGCCCTCCATTTTGCCAAGGGGAAATCGATAGGGTTAATTGGATTGTTGCCATAGTTGCCTTTCCCATTCAGATTGCTAATTTAAATTTCTTGGATTGAGCAATTATTTCATTCCCATGTTGTTGGGTATATGGGGAGATGTAGGATCGAATTGGCATTCACCAGCGTTGAGTTGCTTGGCCAAATAACTCACACTCTCCTCTATTACTTCAAGGTCATATGTTGAACTTAGAGCCTAGAGCCCCGGTGTAGATCAAAGGGGTCGGTAAATCGCAGAGCAAGAATACAAACAAATCGACATGAAATCCATTTCATGGCTCTTCTTTTGTAAATAAATATATGCTCATTCCTTCGTAGATTGTTGAAAAAAAAAGGAAGAAAATGATGTAATTGCTTCTATTTAAAGTGTTGGATGCATTTGAGTATGTCCATGTCTCCTTGCTAGTTGACATTGACATTGATGGTGAGGACAATGTTTCTATTATTATTTAATGCATGAGCTAGATGCTTCTAAAGTATTTCTTGTCTTTAAAGCAATCTATTTCCTGGTTGGTGAAGCAATGTGGAAAGATGTTGGATTCTCTTGATTGGTTATCGAGCATATATGAAGCGTTATAGTTTTGTCATTTATTCTTCATAGTATTGGAACCTTTTTCTCTTGGTAAAATTGAGAGGAATAATTAATTTGTTGTTGGTAGGTGTAATAAAGATTGTTTGAGAGGAATAATTAATTTGTTGTTGGTAGGTGTAATAAAGATTGTTTGATTATGTTGTATGTATAAGCAATGTTAGTAGTTATTTCTTTATATATTTTTTTTTGAAAGTAATTGAAAGAAGTATATATCTCTTTCATACTCAATGGTTAAAACATTTTCTAGAAAGAATTGGTCCTTGGAGATTATGTTGTAAGTATAAGCATCGTTGAGCATTGAAAGAATTACGCATCTTCTTCATACTGAGCAACACATTATTGAAATGTTTTAACCATAAGAATTCTTTTACTTTCAATTGCCCTAACCTCCTAAGTCATCAAAACTATGGTGATCTTGGAACGCTTCTCTCATTGCTTTTTGAGCATAGAAATGAAATTTTAAAGAAATCGGAGTAATCTCTAACCTTCATAAGGTCTGATACACCAATCAATCTCAGTGGACATTAATCATCATCATCATCATCATCAATATATATAAAATTGATATTGAAATTTTGTACGTAAGGTGGACATTGAAATATTTTGTTTGTTATTAATATTTTTTTTACTTTCAATTACTTCATATATATATATATATATATAAGGTGGACATTGAAATTTTTAATGTTACGTGTCAATTCCATGTTGAACATAGAAGGAATTGCATTTCTCCCTCATAGAAAGCCTTTTTTGGCACAATAAGATTTTTTTTACTTTCAATTGCTTCATAGCTTTTATTCCATAGAAATAAAGATACATTCCAAAGACGCAAAAGTCCATACCAAAATAGCGAGTTCAAGTATTGGACCTATCCCAACCGTCCCAGAGGGACCAAAATCCAACAAGATTTTAGCCTATAGTTTGCAATAAAACATCAAAAACATGCAAAATTAGGATCTATTACATAGCATAAAAATTCCTCTCCTAGTTTGAGATCAGGTTCCCATTTTTGTATTCCTCCATTGCCATCAGATTTTCCTCCAACACTAAAGCCTCTTTGATCTTGGATCTTTTATTTGATGACCATTGCATGAATTGCATTAAAGAGCATAAATAAAGCTTATGTGCACATAAATAAAGAAGGCAGAAATATGGAGAAGAGATGAGAAATGAGACAATAACACAAAGCTTGATAACAAAGTTCGTCCCAACAATGGACTATGTCTCTGGGCCCGCTTTGAAGTGGAGAGGATTTTATATTATCTCAGTAAAAATTGGCGTAAAATACATGGATATACCTCAAATCTGGAAATGGCCTTATGATATGTTGTCCGGATGCAAAATCTGGCTACACTAGTGGATTCGTGGCGAGAAATCATGTAGAAATGATTGTAAAATCATTAAATTCTGACACTGCTCATCCCAAGCCCTCATGGGCTCTTCGTCTCGGTTTGCATGCCATTGGTTTGCAAATATTTCTCTTGTACCTGCATAAAATTTTGTGTCATCGTACGACTACCTAGACGCAGACCCTGAACTAGGCATTAAGTTGGGTTTAAAATAAAATTTTCGAACAAATTTTCCAGTTAGCCCACTTGGTTGGTGGTTGGTTAATTAAAGTTGTTTGTTGGGGAGGTCTGGGGGTCAAACCTCGCAGACTCCCCTTTTAAACCATCTGTTGTAACAAATATATGAAAATATATATACTGTTGAACTTCCCTCCGTCTAGAACTTCATGCCAACCCTTTTCTTGAAAAGACTGCTACACGAAATCTCATGTTTAATGCTAATCATCGGGATTTCATTTGAATATGGTCGTCGGTTGACCCGACCACCAAGTCTGGTGTCTGCCAGTCCAACCAACCCGACCTTTATATATACTTTTTTTATTTGTTTGGTCTCAAGCCCTCCTTGGGAGTTTCAGGGGTGCCACGTTGCGTCCGGTGATTGGGCCACGTGGCCACCTACCATTTTTTGTGTCTACCCATTCATTTGTCGAGTAAGAGGCCATGTGTCATGCTATGAGGAGGCCACGTAGCGACCCTTGGGTGGTGCCACGTGTCATCCACCAATTGTCCCATGTGGCCACCAAAAATGCCAAAACAACACACCACGTGTCAGTCCCTGGATGGTGCCATGTCAGTATGATGACGTCACCCCTATGTAGTTGACTATTGATGTCATCTGTATGGATGTTGATGTCAGCAGGTTGACTTTGACTTGGTTGACCACAACTTTGACTGACCATATCTTTGTCATACTGACTCTGTTTGAGGTGTCGTTCACGTCGTTGGAAAGGTTGCGATGAGCTCTTCAACTTGATGCCATTTTTGCTAAGATTAGAGTACTTTGAATTTTTTTCCTTTTAGATCCTCCTAGATCATTCCTCCCCACTAAGAAGCTTTTGGGCCTCCAAAATCCTTATCAATCAACATGCAGGTGAGGGAATTGCTCCCTCACTTTCTCTTTCTCGATCCACTGTTTTTTGCTTGGATGTGTTCCCTTAAGGCCCACTTGAAGATATTCAACATCACCCCTACGTGAAGTCCTCATTTTTCTGTCTAGGATGATATCTTCCTTTAACTTTTCCAAGTACTCAGGAGAAAACTCGTCCACTGAAGGTACTGAAACACTCTCCCTTTGATCCATGATCATTGGAGGCTCACAAAGTTTCAGGTTCTCTACATTTACAACTGATTATATATGCATGTACGGTGGTAGATCGAGGCGGAAGTCATTTGTGCCAATTTTCTCCAAGATGGTAAAGGGTCCATATCTGATGGTTTTGAGATTCTTTCCTTCTCCCTTCAACCGATATTTGTTGATGTGGAGCCACACTTGATCTCCCACTTGAAACTGGTGATCAACTCTGTGCTTGTCATGGCGAGCTTTATATTGTGCCTGAGTCTTTTCCAACTATTCATGGACAATTTGGTGTACCTGATGAATATTTTGAATGAACTTGTGGGCTTTGTATTCATCTCTTTGTTCACTTGAGTCGACATCTTTGACAAATTTCAAGTCCAAGGGAGTCTTAGGTAGATACCCAAAACATGTCTCAAATGGTGAACTCTGTGTGGAAGAGTGCAAGGCTTGGTTATATGCATTATGCACATACTATATCTGATCATCCCACAACTTCGGATGTTTGTTGCAATAACCTCAGAGAAAATGAACCATTGTTTTGTTAAAAACTTCTATCTATCTGTCGGTGTGTGGATGGACAACAGTACTCATGTTCGGCTTGGTGTCCATCATTCTCCAAAAGCTTGTCCAAAACTCTCTAGGGAATCGAGTGTCTTGATCTGAGATAATGGATGTGGGCAGTCCAAAGTGGATCCATACATGATGAAAGAAAATACGAGCAATTTTCTCAATCGTGATCTACTTTTTACATGGCATAAATACACACATCTTGCTAAACCTATCCACTACTACATACAAGTAATCATGACCCCTTTTTGACATAGGCAACCCCCCTACAAAATCCATGGAGATACTCTACCAAGGATGAGAAGGAACAAGGAGTGGTGTGTACAACCCCAATTTTATATTAGCGGGCTTACAAGTAGAGAACATCACACACCCCTTTACATACTTGGTTACAATTTCTTTCATCCGAGGCCAATAACAAAACCTCTGCAGATGAGCCATAGTTTTTCCTACCCCAAAATGCCCTGACACAAGAGAAGTATGAGCTTCTCGAATTACATGGACTCTTTCACTTGTAGGAATACATAGCTTGCAAAAATGGTAGAGTAACTTTCCATGCAAATGATATTTCTCCACCTGTGCACCATGGGTTAGCTTCTCATAAACATCTTTAAAATCTCCATCAGTAGCATATTGTTCAACATAGCTATCATGAGATAAATAAGCATTTTTCAAAACAATAGATGTAGAAATAAGAGGCCTAGAAAGCATATCTGCTACTTTGTTACTTGTACCTTTTTTTTACTTGATTACCAAGTGGAACTGTTGAAGGAAACCCATCCATTTGAAATGAAAAGCTTGTTGTAGCTTGGTTTATGATTGGAGGTACTGTAAGAGTTGATGGTCTATATGTATGATAGTCTCCTTACCTATCAAGTAGTGCTTCCATTTCTTGACACTTTGAACCAATATGTCAACTCTTTGTTATATGTGGGATAATTAACAATAGCTTGAGAAAAGGTTTCGAAGTGATAACAAATAGGCTTATGATGTTGCATCAATATTGCACCCATGGCATATCCACTGGCATCAGTCTCAATATTGAATGGTTGTGGAGGCTAATATTGATGTTGTGCTTATCTTCTCTTTCAAGATGTCAGAATCTTTTTTTTTCCTTCCTCCCCACCGAAAGGATTTCTTCACACTGGTCAAGACATGCAAGGGGAATGCAATTAATGAGAAGTTGGCTATGAATCTTCTCCAATACTGAACTGCACCCAAGAACATTCTCACTTCTATTACAGTGGTAGGATTAGGCCAATCAACTTTGGAAGGATCAATTTTCAATTGTCCCCCTCCTACAATATGACCTAAGTATACTAAAGATGTTTTTCCAAATTCACATTTGGACAATTTTTCCCTTTGCAAAGTGTCCAACACTTGATTTTTACATGCCTTACAAGGATATTATCTAAGTATACAATTAAAAATTCATCTAAGAATGGTCGAAATACATCATTCATTACACGCATGAAAGTTGTCGGGGCATTGCAAAGCCCAAATGGCATCACTAACCACTCAAATAGACCCTGCTTGGTTTTGAGGGCAGTCTTCCATATATCATTTTCAACAACCATGATTTGATGGTAGCCACTACGCAAATCCAACTTAGTGAAATAAACAACATTCTTTAATTGATCAAGCAAATCATCTATATGAGTAAGGGGGTATCAGTTTTTCACCATGATTTTGTTGAGAGCATGATAATCAACACACATTCTCCATGTGCCATCTTTCTTTGGCACCAACACAATTGGAGAACCACATGGAGATGAACTAGGCTTGAGGACTCCTTGGTCCAACATGTCCTGCACCTACTTCTTGATCTCCACCATCTCCATAGTTGACATCATGTACATGCCCACATTTGGAAGAGGGGCATCTTGTTAAATATGTATTTCATGTTGAATCTCCCTCTTGGGAGGAAATCCACCTGGTTCCTGAAAGATCTCATCATAGTTAGATATGACATCAATCATTTCATATTTATGTGAGAGATCACATCCTTGGAAAGCATCAAATGTCTCAACATATTTTTCTCTCACAACCATAAGCACATATCTCTTGTTAGTGTTGATGAGTCTTTTCATTTTTTCTGCACTAACAATGGTTGAATCAACTTTCATACTATGGGCTCGAACAATGTATTCCACTCCATGTTTTGTGAGATGGTATTTGTTCTCATTTCTGAAGAAGACTACATTTCTATCATAAATGTGGGAGCTTCCCAAAACTATGCCACATATATCAAGTGGAACAACATCCAAATAAACCTCATCTATCAACTTTGAAGCAATGGAAAATCTAACTCGACACTGCTTGGTGACATTTAGTTTTGCATTGTCGCATACCCAACCAAGAGGGTAAGGTTTAGGATGAGGTTGTGTTTTTAAGCCCAACTTTTTAACAATGGTTTCTGAGATTAAGTTAACTTGAGAGACCGGATAAAATAGAGTATCTATTTTTTTGTGTTTAGATACAACTCGTATATGAAACAATTCACTTCTTCTTCTTTCATTATCATGAGATTTACTTGTAGAGCTTGAACCAACATGAAAGTAATTTTTACCTTGTACTCCAACGATTGTAATCCTCATTTCAACACCTAAATCAAAATCGAGGTCTTGTTGCACTGTAGCAACAATTTTCTACTTCCCTTTTCCACCAAATCTCTTAGGCTTCATATATGGATGTAGCTTCCACAGTGCTCATCATCGTGCCCATCTTTCTTGCAATGAGTGCAAGAGGGATTTCCTTCCTCTTTCTTTGTTGTCGTTGTCTTCTTGTCCTTTCTTTTCCCTGTGAACTTGTTTCCCTGGAACTTGGAAGGTTTGTTTGTATGGTCTTCATGTACATTCTTTCCCCTACTTTCAAGGTGAGTTTCTTACACACACACCTCATCTAAATTTGTGGGATTAAACAAAAAAAATGTGTGATGAATGTAACTGTGAAGTGCACCAATATATTTCATCAAAGTCTCTTGAGAGTCTAAAGGAACATTCAATGCAAATGCATTTTTCCTAATCTCTTCTATGAAACTTTGAACACTCTGACCTTTACCCTGACTCAAATTTTTCCAATCCATCATGGATTATTGTACATGACCCAATGGATAAAATTTATTTTACAATGCATATGTAAATTCGAACCATGAAGAAAGGAGTTTACCATTATTGTTTCTACCTTTCTGAAGTTTTCTCTACCACCATACAAGTTTTGTGCCTTTAGCCAAAGAGAATCCAATTGGACCTTCACCTCTTCCTCTTCGATCTGTTGTGCATGGCAGTAAACTTCGATCTGTCTAATCCAATTATTTAACTTATCTGCATTAGCTTCTCCATTAAACATGGGCAAATTAAATTTTACAACTAATTTCAATAATGGCTTTTTCAAAGCATTCTAATGAAAATTTGAATGATGAGAATGAGAGGAAGAGGAAGAAGAGCTTGAACTTGAAGATGGAGATGGAGGTTCGGGAGGGTCTTCTCCATTTCCCTAGTTCACTGAAGAATTATCCTCTTCTTTAACTTTCTTTTTCTTTTCCTTCTTTGCCACTCTCTTCTCATAATCTGCAAAAAAAATCTACCATGCCTGACATCCAGTAGAAAGCTATGTGGAAAGTCATCTCATTCTCTGCACAAAGTTCGTCATCCTCCATTTTCCTTCTTCGAGTTGCATGTCCAATCTCTGGGTTGAAAGTATTGATTTTTCCTTCACCTTCTTTGAGCTTAGCCCTAGTAAGCATTCACACTCGCAATTCAAGTCAAAGAACATTACTCTGATACCAACATGATTCGAGACCTTTTATTCGATGACCATTACATGAATTGCATTAAAGAGCATAAATAAAGCTTATGTGCACATAAATAAAGAAGGAAAAAATATGGAGAAGAGATGAGAAATGAGACAATAACACAAAGCTTGATAACGGATTTCGTCGCAACAATCAACTATGTCTCTAGGACCGCTTCGAAGTGGAGAGGATTTTATAGTATCTCAACAAAAATTGGCATAAAATACATGGTTATACCTCAAAACTGGAAATGGCCCTCTGGTTTTTTTTTTCGAATGCAAAATATGACTGCACTAGTGGATTCATGGCGAGAAATCATGTAGAAATAACTGTAAAATCATTAAATTCTGACACTGCTCATCCCAGACCCTCCTCGACTCCTCACCTTGGTTTGCGTGCCACCAATATGCAATTATTGCTCCTATACCTGCATAAAATTTTGTGCCATCATATGATTTCCTGGACACGAACCCCGAACTCGACATTAAGCTTGGTTTAAAATAACCAACCTGGCCTTGGACCACATGGACGTAGCTCCCAAATGATGACCAACTTTGATCCAAACCTAACGGGTGAACATACAGTCCAAAAAGAGATGTTTATTTATTAATACCTCTCATTTACACAGATAGAAAATAACATGCCCACTTTTACCTCTCCTCTAAAGTCAATCCCATGTCAACACCCTCTCCTTCATAACAAGCCAAAAAAAATGATCCCCTTTGGAGGTCCCTTGAATTTCCACAACTTTTTTTACCACCTTTGAGAGTTTCCTTCACCTGGATCGATCATGTACTGGTAGCCTAATTTTGCAGAGTACTGGCCCCCTAAATGCTTGGTATACTAGACTAAATTGTCTTCCTCATATGTCAAATGACTGCGAGCCTTTGTTAATTTAGAAGTATAAATGAGTCAATTCCAATGACCCATTATCATCCAACCCCAACCCCGCTACCAAAATCCATCCTTGTTGTCATAAAGATGTAGTCGCTAGATCACCAATTTTGTTCAAGGTGCATTTACCGAACTCTCAAAGAGAAGCAATGATATTATCATGAAGAAATTTTTTCTCTCCACACCCTACTATAGCATCATTTGCCACTCTCACCTGAGTGTCATTACCAACTTTCCATGCTAAGAACATCACTACCACTGGAAATGCCAAGGTCATTTCTCTCCATTGATTAGATACAATTTTTTTAGGTTTCTGCTCCATACAGATCCAATATAGAACCGAGTTTGGCGCTACATATTTATCAATGAGAATGTGTCTCCACAAAATATCGTGAATCAAGAAAACCCACAAGGATTTGGAAGCTAGAGCTCGACCAAAGACTGAAACTCTTTTCAATCCCCATCCACCCAATTTTTTTGTCCTGGAAAGGCATTTCCAGTTTTCCAAATGTGATTCTTTGTATTCTGGACATCCATTCCAAAGAAAATTAAAGCATAACTTTCTTATATGACTTAAATTCCTTTTGAATGAATGCCAACAGGTGCCAATAAACAAGAACAACCTTGATCACTAATTTAATGAGAATTAGTCTACCACCTTTGTATATCCAACAGTTGCACCAGTGATTGATCCTTCACTCTATCTTGGATAATAACCAACCCCAATCTGTTATCCCATAATTATTTGGATTTATCATAGTACCCAAATATTTGATTGCTTCTCCTATCGCGTGGACTATGAAATTGAACAAACTTGAAAATATTTTCCAAAATCCTCATCATCATTTGGAAGGACGATCACAAATTTCCCCACAATATGAGCATTCTTGTTGTTGCATAAAAAAGAATCATAATATCTTTCAGTGTCTTCCCTTATGATTCTGCACAATAACAAAAAATTAGGACATCATCAACTAACAACAAATGAGTTAATGATTCATATCTTCCCATCTTAATCCCATGGAAAGTATTAACCCGTTTTTCTTCAGCAATTTCCCTAATAAGACAATCAACTACCAACAGAAAGAGATACAATGACAACAAACAACCTTGTCTAAGTCTTAGACGTGACTTAAAAAAGGAAGACCCTACTTCATTAATTAATACAACAAAGCATATAGCAGTGACACAATACATGATAGATTTTACCAAAGGAAGCTCTAAACCAATATGTAACAGAAGAAAATAAAGATAAATCCATGAGAACCTATCATAAGCCTTTGATAGGTCTATTTCAACAATAGAGATAGGGAATTTCTGGACTTTAATGGTATGAATACCCTCCTGCACTGACCAATTGCTTCGTGGAAAAGCCTTCCCTTGAGGAATCCAGATTGCTTTAGAGATATGATGTTATACAAGATCGATTTGATTCTAACCGCAATAATTTTTGCAATGATATTGTAAATAATGTTACATAGGGTAGTAGGTCTAAAATCATCAAATGTAGAAGGATAATCCTACTTCGGGATCACAATAATGAAAGTAGATTTTAAGTTGTTATAAATTTTTCTTGTGTGTCAAATCTCTTCCACCACCCTAAGGAGATCGACCCCAACCACATCAAAAAAATCCCCAAAAAATTATGTATTCCAACCATCTAGCCCAGGACTTTTATCTTTACTGAAACTAGAAATGGTCGCCCTCAATTCCTCCTTAGTCACTTCTCTGAAAGTATCTCGATTTTCCGCCTCATCTACTAATTTAGGAAAAAGGGATATGAGTTTCAACACATTACCGACCTTTTCCTACTACTCCTCCATGAACAAGCTCTTAAAGTGATCCACCCCCAAGGAGGCCAAATCCAAGAACTACCATTTCCTATTTCCCATGGAGTCCTTAAGTTCCCAAATGGTATTGAAAATTTTCCAAAAAATTGCAATTTTTTGGAAAAAAATAATTGAATTTTGGTCCTCTTCTTCTAGCCACATAGGCCAACTCTTTAATCTCCATGCCTTTTCTTGTTCCAGAAAAATATTGAATCTCCTAGCTTCTAGAGATTGAAAGAGTTCCATATCAGTTGTAGAGAAATTCCCCCCTTGGATTCTGGTATATATATTTTCCGAGTCTTCTTCCACTGATCTTAATGCTAGTGTGTTTGTCTTCTTGCACTTTCTAGCCCACGTAACAACCTTTTCCTTTATAATCAACATGCTTGTGACAAATTGAGAGCAAGCAGTCTTGTTGAAATTTTCATGAAATCGATGCTAGTTACTTGTGATAATATTTCAAAACTCCTCTAGGTCAACCCAACTTGAGTTATACTTAAAAGGCATGCCTGGCTTACCATCTAGACGCCCTAGTTCAAGGAAAATGGGACTATGATATGAACATATAACAGATCCAACCCAAGATCGATAAGATCCCATGTCTTCAAGAGTAGCAGAATGTATAGAAATCAATCTATCCTTTATGAAACTTCTCCATAGAACTTTGATTATTACACCAAGTTGGCCTCATAAGAGTAGGTTCCACATCTACTAGGCCTATCATCTCTAATTTGTATTGAAAGAATCAATCCATCTTGTCTTCCCGAGTCGATACTCCTCAAATTTCATCACGGTTGAGTGTAAAATTGAGGTTGTCTCCAATAATTAAAATCTCAAACCTGAAAACATTTAAAGAGAATGCCTTTTGCCAAAAGATATCTCTCCCTTCATACATGCAATATAGATTGAGTATTAAAAATGATATGTTTAGTTCTTTACAATAGAATTCAGTAAAGATTCATGAGAAGATAGAAAAACAATTGATGAGTATGCAATCTGGTGAGAATCTTGTAATAAGCTCACCAGAGTGTCCATCAACATCCACACCAAGAAATACCCAATCTGGATTTTTTTGTTGTTGTAATTATGCTATTATAGACTTGTTACAATCAATTGACACCTGAAGTAACACAACATCGGGTTGATCCACATCCATTAATATTCTAAGGGAGAGTTATTTGGCCCTCCCTCCTAGGTCCCACATATTTGCGGACATGACTATCATGGGTGACCTAACAATGGGGCCATTTATGCTCTAAGGACCCCAAAGATGAGATTTTTTCTTCCTTGAGACACTTCCTGAGATGCACTTTCTTGTGCATGTTTAAGGGATGATATATTCCCTACCTTTGAATGAAACACTTATGTAATCACATCAGTCCCTAGACCCCCTAAGATCCCTTGGACACAAGCTAAGTTATAAGTTCTCAAATAATAAGGTGCCCACCCCAGAGAGAAGGGAAGAAAACCCAAGAAGGTTTCATTATGATGTGTGGAAGTGGGAACAAAGAGATTATCTGAGACCCTCTTCAAATCTAGATAAAAGGAATCAACTACCCTACCCTCGAGAAATAGAGAGAGAGTATCCTTTCCTTTTGACCGACAAGCCCCCAAACTATCCCCACACTCATTCAAATTGCTACAAGAGGGTACAATAACATGAAGAGAATAAAAAGAAAGTGATTCCTTCTTACCGATGATTAGATGCATCCCACACATGTTCTAATTATGCTCCAGCTTGTTCCCTTTAGTATCCTCAACCTTTTTTTCCTCAAGATGAATCTTCTATACATGCCTCGACTTTGCGACTGAGTTGTCCACATCCTTATGGATTGAATGGTCATTCATGCACTCTTCCAAATTGGTTATTGGAGTATGAAACCTGAGCAATGGGAACCTTGTCCAATTTTCCATCAAACTCAACTCTTCCACCCATCAGTGTAGTAGGATTCCATTCCACTTTTTCCCCCAAACCCACATTACAATTTGGCGGTCTGCGAAATACTAGTTCGCAATCTCTAATTAAATGTCCCAACTTATGGCCCCACGAGCAATGAAACAACATGTTTAGGTAGTCCAAGGACTGTGTATAGGATTTATCTCCCATAACAAGTTCCATTGATTCATATAATCCTTGCCTAGGGTCCAATGCAACTAAAATTTGTGCAATAGATCAAAAGTTGCAGGATTTGTAGCTAACGTATGAAGTAATGTGGGATCCCAAAACTTCACCAATGGATTTAAGCCCTTCATCTAACTAGAAATATGATGGTAAATTGGGAAGTTTTATCCAGGTTGGCATACTGGATAAGACTTTCTCCCTACCATCAAAAATCAAGTGCCAGAGCTTTGCACATAGCATGTGTCAATTCCAATACCAACGACCTGCCAAGATCAAACCAACACTTGCCTCAGAGCGAAAGATAAGTCCTATCCAGCCTCTAAAGAGTGAGTGATAAATAAGAGTATAACTCAAAACCTTCTCCCACAACTTCTCCATCCAAATATTTACCGAAAACACAAACATGCGTCTGCCACAAAATTTTCTGAGTAATGCTCTGCCTTCCAAATTGGAGATCTGAGCAACCTTCAAATCCTTCCCCACTACTAATGAAATTCTACCCCCTTGTGAATTCACCATTTTTCTTCGTTTATTTCCAACACTCGTGTAATACCCATTACCATGTTGGTCACCCGGATTATTACTATTGAAACCATTCTCTTTCTACACCTCCGTGATTGGACTAGGTTCTCTTCCTAACTAAGCTTTTGGATTGATGGGAGGTGTAGCCAGAGCCCCATGAAACGATCTATCTCATGTGATGGGTGCATAGTATGAGATCTCCCCTCATGAATATTCAGTACATGGTACCCGATCCGAACGTAAACCCCTCTACCAACTTGTGGTGCCATGTGCCTTGTCACTGTACCATGATTTGTGTGAATAGTGATCCTTCGAATTGTGAGCCAACTCAAGGTTAATGCTTGGTTTAATGAATATCACATCCTTTGACAACGAATCTTCAGAGTAGTCAACAAAGAAAGAGTATTCATCGATCACCCGAGACTTGATCCCAATCAACTACCCTCCAACAAAATCCTAAACATAGTTAAATTCCATAAAAAACTGCAAACCCTAATGGCCACCATTTATCCCTTTTTAATTGCTATATATATATATATATATTGAAATATATATTGAAATATTTTACTTAATGTGGACATTGAAATATTTTATTCATGGCTCACATTGAAATATTTTTTTGTTATTAATATTTTTTTAAATGCCACACTTCAATTCCATATTAAACATTGAAGGAATTACACATCTCCCTCATACTATGAAGTAGAAAGCACCGACCTATCCGAAGAGTTAGATTTTTTTTTACTTTCAATTACTCTCTCTCTCTCTCTCTCTCTCTCTCTCTCTCTCTCTATATATATATATATATATATATATATATATATATATATATATATATATATTCAAAGTTGATATAAAATTATTTTACTTAAGGTGAATATTGAAATATTTTGTTTATGAACAACTTTGAATTTTTTGTTTCTATCAATATCTTTTTTAAATGCCACATGTCAACTCCATGTTGAGCACAAAAGGAATTACACATCTCCCTCATATTGGGTTGTAGAAAGCACCTTTAATTTGGTGCAATCACACATTGGGTTGGCTCTTTATTGGGCACTTATTCAGACCTACACATATAAACCCAAACATCTGGAACATGTTGTAAACCAAGAACAAAATTGACTACTCCATTATAGAGAGTGCATCAGCCTTGGTGATTAATAATAGAGAAACTTAAATTGAGAGTCCCGATTATTATTGCATTGTTAGATGGTTATTTCATGTGCAAATTACATCGAAGATAGAAGCATCGAAGTCAATTCCAAGAACATAGACCTTTGCCTAATTCCTACAAATGCAACTTTTATTTAATTGATTTGTCATTAATAAATGAGCCATGTAATCAATTTTGAGCAGGTATTATGGAGAAAAAAATCATTTTTGCAAAGGATCTGTGTTGGTGAGACATGGGCTATAAGTCCGGTGTTTACAGATCATATTGGTATCAAAGTAGATGAATCCTTCATCATGATGCAATTGTCGGGACATTGAAGAGAAGCATACCTAACATGGGTAAATCATTGAAGAGAGAGATGTTCGACAACACATGTATTCCAATAGAGGATGAACACCTTCAGTAACCACTCACACAACCAGATCAAAGATCAACACACTGATTTTTTTACGTGGTAAAACCCATGTAGGGAAACATCCACGCCCCCAACCAACATGCCCACTTGGAGCAATTTATTAATGAAAAATAAAATATGTTACAGAGAGTTTCTCACAATTGATCATCAGAAAATGACCCTCCATGATCTTTAAATAGATATCATCGACCAATCAGGTGCCAAGCCACAGATCAATGTAGCCATTAAGATTGAGGAGAATATGAGTCGTCGGATCACTATATGTCAGGAACATATCGTGATCGTCGTATTACCTAACTACAAATGCATACTAATGCATACTAAAGAAACACAGTTTAACCTAACGAAACATTAGACCAATTTGATCTTAACTAACTCCTAAGTGTCTAAATATCCTAACAAGTGAGATTCAAAGACCTAAGGGTCACCAATGTGTAGATTCAAGAGGAGAAACATCACTTGAAGCAAAAGGTACAAATGTTTGACTGGAGGATAAAAAAGTTGGAAAGGGACCTTGAGACCTTTGAATTTTTTTTTCCATCGCTTATGTTGAACATCAAGACTCCCTCACTGTTGTTATGAAATATTGGGATAAAGGTGGACTTCAACTAGTGCAATTAGGAGAGAAGGTAATTCAATGAGATAATTGGCAAGATAAGTGGTTCACTTAGATGATGACTTAGCTACACCAAGAATTGGCAGAGAAGGAGGAGGCATTGGCCAAGCTATATGTAGTTTTCCAAGAGACCAAGGAAGTAAAGCATTCTTATGTTTCTACTATAGAAGCCAACACCATGACCAAGACAAACATGTTAAACCTTCCATAGACCTTTCTTAATAACACTTGGATGATTTTGAAAATCATACTATAGGAATTGCTTCCAAGCTATTAATACATATGGGATACAATGGCCAAGGGATAGGCAAGAGAAGTCAAGGAATAATAAGCCCCATTGTAGTTGAAATGAGGGTCAAGCATGAAGGCCTAGATTTTGGTGGTACAGAAGAAAAGGCCACGACCACCGATATCACTTTTTTGAAGGCACAAGATGTTGTAGATTTTTCCTACTCATCAGAAGAAAGAGTAGCAACGAATGAAGGTGGCAGTAACTTACCACTCATCCTTCTTGTGGTATATGATAGACGGGTCACAATGAGAAGAGCTTAGAGACTCCATCTGTACTAGAACTGGAATTGGGAAGGGAGTTTAATCAAAAGGCGATTCAAGGGTCAATAGTGTGGAAGGTGATGACATGTGCTTACCCTATCTTTGGAAATCCTTGGATTTAGTTGATTGAGATTAGATAGAGGGTGAGAGTGGGATTGGATGCTTGGGTAGGAGGACATGGAAATTTGGGATATCAGAAGATATTTTGTCTTTCCTTCATGGTAAAGGTATATTTATTGCAAGATATTTATCAAGCCAATCAAGAGAGGATTTAGATTTCTAGGTGAAAACAAATGAGGAATTTGGTTTGATGGGGGTGGAATCAGGAAAACAAATGGATGGAATCCAAAGGGATTCTTATCTATATTAGAGATGAATATGTTAGTTTGATATGCAGAGATAATGAATATGAGGGAGAATATATTTTTTGGTTTAGAGAATATGAGGGAGACATCTTCATTCTTGCAATAATAGAAACCCCTAGCATGGTTGCAGAGTCTAGTGTATAAGCTATAGGCTCCACATGAGACCAAAAGTTTTTCTTTGGATAATTCTTACAAACATGATCCTCATGTGAGATATTCATCAAAGAAAAATTGACATGGTCGTAGTATGTGTTAGGATGTTAACTAAGGAAAATAGGTAATGGGAGGGATATTTAGTGGAAGATGCATTGGAACTTGGATAGATGATGATGTTATCAAGACATACCACCAATCCTTTCATGTTGTTGGCAATTTGGGTAGTCATAAATGACTCCATTTTTGAAGATAAGGTGTATTCCATGATCCAAGTTATCTAGATAAGGTGTATTCCATGGTCCAAGTTATCTACAAAATCTAAGTCGTCAATAGTGTATACATCATGTAGTCCAAGGAAAGGATGAAGAGGGTGGTGTCTCCTCTTGTTATAGATAGACTCATACCATGGTTTTTTTTTTTATGTCTTTTTTAATAGTGCATTTCATATGAACCCATGCCCTTATGGAATAGGTAGAGGGTTTACACTTATAAAATTCACAATGATTTTCATTTAAGTGTAAAGTGGGTATTAGATCAAATAATTTGATTGATTCGAGAGAATTTTTAATTTTATTAATGATTTTCATAAGCTTAGAATTGACTCTCTACATGTGTTGGGGCTTCAAGGCTTGCTATGAATTCGTTTTTAAGAGTTTATCCAAGAAGAAATATGTATTTTCATGGGGTTTTTCAAGAGCGTTGGATTTGAAATAACATTTTCTAGATATTTCCTTTGTCCATATCATGAGGGGGAGATATTCTCAACCAGACCTATTGTAAAGAGGGTTGTGGATGCAGTATTTGGTTAACCTAGGATAATCTAATTCAAGGATGGAAATGATAGGGAGCATCCACTTTGGATGATCTTCCTTTAAATAGTCATACTTTTTCATCTCTGGTTAATTTTTTCAATATGGATCTATGTTCTATTTAAGGCGGTATTTAAAATATGATTAATTGTAATAGTTAGACTCATGTTACGAATTAGTAATTAGATAAATGATATGAGCCTTTGATGACAATCTTCACACTAGAGATTCAACTTAGTACTATGATTTTTCTCTTTGTTGTTTTAGTTATCTTTTTATGCTCCAACAAAGTATGATATGTATATCTTTGGTTTTCAAATGAAATAAAAGGATACACAAATTTTTTCTCTGTGTGTGAGAGAGAAATCAAAAGCTTATCCACTAAGATAGAGGTCATGAAATCCATTTATCCACTTTATTGGTTATCTGTTGAGCACCACTTTCCAAAGGAATTTTGAGAGAGAAATCAAAAGCTTATCCACTAAGATAGAGGTCATGAAATCCATTTATCCACTTTATTGGTTATCTGTTGAGCACCACTTTCCAAAGGAATTTTAGGGAAACTTGGAAGGAAAAGGGGATCCCCAAGAACTTAACCACTTGAGTGGGCTGAATCCATAACAACCTCTTAATGGATAAATAGGTAGGAATGTATTCCCTTAGCCAACATATAGTATCATGTTTTAGCCATTGAAAATTTAAATACAATTCATGATGTTGTTCATTGATTTTTTTTTTCCAAGATGGTAAGAAAAGAATCGTCAAAAAATTTCCCATTTTCCATCTTACTAATGCTAGGCCCCATGAGAGGAATGCCTTTGATGTGACCATGAAGGGCCTTTGCAACAAACACATAGAGGATTGTAGCCACATGAAAACCTTACCTAATAGACCTAAACATTTCAAGTTTTAGACTTTTGTGATCGATATCATTATTTGAACATTTTTCTGGAATTATCGCAACCATTTTTTAATCGACTTTTCAGACCAAACCACTATAGTTCATCATAAAAAAAAGAATAAATTTGTGAATTTTTTTTATGATTTAAGTTCTTATTAATATGAAACTAACTCAAAAACAAAACAAAAAAATTTATTAGGAAGATTGGCCCTAATCCTATAACTTAATAAGATTGTAAGATATATATGTAAGGCATATATAATTAGATACAAATTATTAGGAAGATTGGCCCTAACCGTATAACTTAATGAGATTGTAAGATATATATGTAAGACATATATAATTAGATTGTTATATAATTATGTAATTATATATAAAATTGAAAGACGTATAATAATAATAATAATAATCATCATCATCATCATCATCATCATCTATTTTTAAGGTCATGGCCAAGCCACACCAAATTGGTGTATGAGACCCCCTTGTTTGTGGGACAAGGGACCCCCTTCCACCCAACGATTTGACTGGTAAAGTCTACTGAGGTATACATACCCTACCCCCCTCTGGATTTGAACTTGTGACCTCTTAAGATGAAACATATGTTCTTAACCATTAGACCCACTCAGGCATAAAAACCTTCAAATAATTGTATTATATGTAAGATATATATATAATGAGATTGTTATAGAATTATATAACTATATATATAAAATTGAAAAATATAATAATAAGAAGAAAATGGTAATATTAGTAGTAAATTATTAGTAAGATTTATATAATAAAATAGAAATATAACTATATTATAAATAATAAATTAAGATACAATTATAAACAAATAATAAATTAAGATATAATTATAAATAAGATCAATTTAATAAATTATGATACAATTATAAATAAGATCAATTTAATAAATCAAGATATAATTATAAATAAGATCAATTATGGGTATAAATTATAAATAATCAGGTTAATTTTTGGTAGTTAAATTATAACTATATTTAACTTTAAAATAAAATATTATTATCATTAAAGACAAAATATATTTAATTTATGAATTAACTCAATTATAAGTAGATGCAAAACGCTCTCTAATATTATGGGATGGGCCGTGGCTAGGGTTCTAGGGCTCTCCTAGCCGCAACCCGAGCTGCAACTTTCATGTCCATCTTTCCCTGGTGTCCCCGCTCTTTTCATCTCTCCTGGCTAGTGTTGTGATGGATCTGGCTCAGTAGATCGTTTTCTTCCTCTTCCCAGAGTGTGTAGCTACTGCTTGGGCTTGGTTTTGTCTTTCTCTCTGTGTTCTTGCAGTTTTGATGGGAGATCTATCTTACTCTGGCTAGTTATGCGACCTCTGCGTAGTCTATCTCCCCTGAAACAGTTCCTATCCGTGGATCAGGACCTGTCTCTTTTTTTCATGCTAAGGCGAGTTCGTCCGGACCTCTTGGCTTCTCTGCTACATATTTATGTTGGTTTGTCTTGGGTGCCTGGTGCCTGCGTAGTTTGGAGGTTTTGGGATGGGCTTGGTGTCTTTTTCCAGGCAAATCTACTCTTTTGGATCGATCTGTTTTCCTCCTTCTGCATGGTTCACTGGCTCTCTCCTCGGTGGATGGCCTCTCTCTTGGGTCATGTTTCTCTCCTGGTTGCGACTCCTTTCTCTGGTGGCTCTAGTTTGGAAGTATGCTCATATCAGAGTCCTTTTGTGCTGGGTGCCCGTGGATTTCTCTTTCTTTCTCAGTATGAGGGTGTGGCCAGAGATTTGAGGTCCAGTCTTGGACGTGCAGTGTTGTTGCCCTGAACAACACTTTGAGGTCCTTCATGTGGGCGTGCAACTCCTTGGTTTCTCTCTGTCGGGTTGCTCGTTGGAAGGGTTTTCGTTGGTGTCGTGGTCATCTAGTTCATTTTGGGGGATCCATACCTCTCTGACCTGCTATGTCTGGTCTCAGGGGTTTTTTTTGTGGTGTTCGCTCTCTGGGGGTTTCTTCTGCGGCAGGATTTCTTGAGGCCTCTTGGACTTGTTCTGCCTCTCTCTGGGTTTATTTTCCAGCTCTTTATTTTGTGGTTTTTCAATTGTTATTTCTTGGCCATTTTTGACTTCTTTCTACTGATCATAGTTTCTCCCAAGTTTTGGGAATGTGCTTAAAGCACCTAAAAAATGTAATTTGGTTCTCTATAGATGAATATAATTACACTTTTTTTCGAGGAAAAAAAATCTAAATTAGAAATAAACATTATAATTTTACTTTATAAAATTAAAATCGACCTTCTTAATATTTTTTACAAGTTAATTTAAAAATTGAAATTATAATTTCTATTCACAAATTTAAAAAATGGTTTTAATAATTTCGAAAATACCTAAACATACCAACTTCATCAAATTTAGCTTGACTAACAAATATACATGTTAAAGCATAACAAGCATAACAAAACAGACTCCACAAAAAAAAAAAAAAAAAAAACAAAAACAAAAACAAAACTAAACTAAACAAAAGTCAGTGAAGGATAAATCATCCTCTAATAAATATTGTTTTCTTTGTGTTAATGTTAATGATCATAGATAAGATATATCAAAGTCGCAAGACCAAATATTGTAAGAAACATTGATGGGAGCCATTGGGTTTCAGCTCATAAATATTTTTCGGTCCCCCACTTTTGGGATAAAGTTGTTTTATGATAAGAGACACAAGTAATTCATGCCCAACAACAATCTATGTAGCTTTTAAAAGATCACACGGGAAGCCGTTCAAATCAAGAGATTTATCATTAATCATCACCATTAGATCTTTCGTTAATTCGAGTAGGGCCAACTTCCAATCACATATTCTTTCTTATTCAAGGGATATTTTTAAATGGAAAAGATCAATTTTCACACGAAATTATTATAATGCATATACATACGAAAAATATTTATTATAATAATTTCATATGCATTGATGTTGTATATAGAAAAGTATCCCTCGAGTAGGAAAGAGTATGTGACAAAGAGTTGACCAACCAAAGTAAGCTTTACTAGTGATGGCCAATAATAAATCTCCTAGGTTGGATGGCTTCTTGTGTGAGTTTTTGAGAGACACAAGGGATGTTGTTGGGAAGAACTTGCTTTTGGGGTGTACAAAGAACCAGTTTGGAAGAAATCACTTGGGTCTCATCACTAAAGGATTTAGCAAATTAATCCCAAAAGCAAGAGACTCATAATGTTTTATGAACTGAAGTTTAATTGCTCTCATCAATGTTTCTTACTATACTTTTTTCAAATTTTTAATCTTCTGACTTCAATATATCTTAAATTAGATTGTCGGCTTGGAGAAAACAAGTTTCATTAAAAGATGATTCATCCTCAACAATGTAGTGTTTGTTTAGGATGGTGTAGAATGGGATTGATTCATGGGGTTAAATGTCATTTCCATCGAGATAAAAATTAAAAAAACATATAATTAGGTTAAGTGTTCTTTTATTTTGGCTATTTTGAGAGCACTTGACAAGACAAAAAAATTATGGTTGTGGATACTTTATTTTAATATGCTTCAACATATCTATTGGATAATTAAACTTAAACTAAATATGAGGAAATTGGTATGCTTAGATCTATTAGGAAAGGATTCCCTTTGGACCTGACCCCCTCTGAGTGTTGGTTTCATAGGCCCTCGACTCACTCCATCACTTAACTTCTCATGGTCACATCAATGTTATTCCTCTCTTGGGGCTTGATGCTAGTAAGATGGTTAATCGATAGTTTTTTGACGATTCCTTTCTTACCATCTTGGAGGGGAAAAAATGTTGGTGGACAACACCATGGATTGTATTGAAATCTTCAATGAAGCCTCAGGCTTCAAGTTGCAAATGGATAATACTCAATGCTACAAGTTGGCTTAGGTAGACATTCCTACTTTGTTAGCTAGTTAGGAGTGGTCATGGATTCAAGCAAGTCAAGTGGTTTAAGTTCTTGGGGATCCCCTTTGCCTTCCAAGCTTTGCTATAAGCCCTTTGGAAAGTAAGAATAACAAATAAAATGGATAAATGAATTTCATAACCTTTATCCTTAAGAGCTAGATTCACTCAAATTATATATATATATATAATCAAGCCCTTTTATAAAATTTGATGACATTGAATTGATATGGCACTAAAGTGATGGACCACAATAGATTGAAATAACATTTTATAATTTAAGGATATAAACTAAGTTTATAACATCAAAATATAACCAAATGGTGTTTGATGAGATTATATGAATCTAATTCCATTTCATTGAGTTAATAAATTAATTAATTTTAATCCCCCGAATGGGGTGATACCTGTCGATCATGGGCTACCTAGCACACATGCGAAGAGCACAGTTAAAGCCCCTTGTCGCCAACCTCCCCCTCATTCCTTTCACCATGCATATGATTCAAGCTGGGTGGGAGATAGTGCGTCGAGACTGCAAGGGAAGATTAATGGCACACATACAACACCAGTTATGGCTCACCAGGGAAGGTATGGGGCATATGAGCGACATCAACTCAACCTTCATGGTGCCTCTCCCTGTCATCTCAATGGTTTTCATGGAGGTAAGCATTCACCGCGGTTATTTGATCTTGCATTTGCACTTGGATTCTCATTTCCACTATAGTCGAGCACCCACTCCCATTGATTTCACCTCCCCTTTGGTGCCTGAGCATAGTCTGGTTTTCACCACCTCTCTCTGTTGGGTTTATGCCATCCTGTGCGAAAGGGGAAATCCCAAACGCGAGCCGACCTACTATAGCTCTATAGCCCAACACCGACATTCAGATCCGCCCTCGTCCCCCTCTCTACCTTCCAACTAGTTCGCCAGTCATGTTGGCCTACCCCACTCTGACCAAAATTGGCAGGATGATGCTCAACTTCCCCTTGACAATCTGAAGCACATGCCTCCATTTTCTGACTCTGCGATAACATCTGGTGGATGTCCAATCGAGGAATAAATTCCTCCAAGTTGGATGGAGGATACCATTATGCCGACTGCACCAATTGCCAATGCCATCCCCCCTCTCCATCCTGAAACAACTATGGGTGGTTGTGATAGAGGAAGAAATCCCTCCACAATGGCTGGAAGACTCAACAATAGGGACAACCCCAAAGGTGAGTGTGTCATTCAATGTGGCCACCAGGACAGACTTAGATTATCGCCTGGTTGAGGAGGAGACTCATCTGGGATTATTCGAGGGAGCACCAGCTTATCCAGCTTCAACAGCCCACGACCCGAGCTTTGATCCAAAAATGCCTAGCCCACACAGATTCTCGGAGGAGCATTTGCAGTTAAATTTTGACATGCACAGGGAAATGGCGGACCAGCTTCAACGCCAGAGCGCCCTCAGTCGTCGTCTGGACCTGCTATTCGACTCCTTGTCAAACGAGCCTGCCCATTGTCGCTACCCGACTTGCTACCAACCGTTCGTCTTCACCTTCTGCCAGGATGGTCGCCCGGGTTCGCCAAATATTTAGCTTGCTTATTGTCATGTTTTCATGTCTAGATAGGCTACATTTATAGTTAAATTGTGCACTAGTAAGACTTTGGTTTTGGTATACTAGCTTGTTTATAAGTTTTGTTGGCCACTTGTTCTGTTTTCCAGGCATATGGCAAAACAACTGGCAGGTTTTGAACTATGTATCGACATGTATCGCTATGGCGACTTTTTAAGGTAATATAATCTTTTTTTATTTTTTAATTAATTTTAATATTAATATCAAATTAAAATTAGTTAACAAAAATAGAAAATAAATATTATTTAAAAAAAAAATTAAAAAATAAATATACTAATATTTTAATTAAAAAATATATAAAATATAAAAACTTAAAAAAACTCTCATATATATATATATATTTGATTTTTTCTATATGAGATTGATGTATTATTACAATGATGAGTGTTCCATATATATAGAACATATGGTGACCATCCATGAAAGGATGTGTCCCTTGGATAATAAATAACTACTTATTTGTTATATATATTTATACCTTGTATTATAAATGTCATGTCATACACACACACACACACACATATATATATATGGAAGAATATATTCCCGATGTTGTCCAAACATCAACACTCCCTCTCAACAAGGGTGGCATTCTCCATCATGCCAAAGCTTGTCTCTGAAGTATAAAAACTTCACCCTAGACTCATGACACTTATCTGTCAGTCTCGAGAGATGTCTCTTTCCCACCTAAACCGAGGGGAAACTCCTTCTATGACTCTCCCTCTGAGGTAATTGACTCTCTCTAAGATCATTCCTTGTCAAATCACCATGACTAGGACAAATACCATACCAGGGTCATTCACCATAGGTATACCCCTGTGAGTGAAATATCATCATGATGCTAACAGACACGTGGAAAGCACCTCGAGCACCTCAATTCCATATTATTCCTTGTCATGATCAAGAAGGACTACACCTGGGCCCATTTACCACAAGTACACCTTTGTGATAAATGTATCCTATCTCCCTTAGTCTGCAACCCAATTTAGGAGAAGGTCTTCCTGATGCTTACTCAGGACATTCACTACAGGTACACCCCTATGGGCGAAATTCTACCCTATGTTTCCACACATTGGAGGAATACTAGCACATTGAGACTTTTTTTCTTTGAAGACTACGCTTGGGCCATTCACCACTGGTCAAATCACCATGACCAATCTTGGGAGAATATATGCCCGATGCTGAAACATCAACACTCCCTCTTAGCTAGGGAAGTATATTTCCATGATGTCTTCATCTAATAGTCCAATGAATACTCTGTAATCAACTAGTAGCACACAACTACTACCATGACATCGGTAGATTGAATCATCTAACACAGTCTCTACGATCAAGCAGGACATAACTTCTCCAAGTGATCTAGTAGTCTCCATGATAATCAACTAGTAGCATACAACTACTACAATTCCATCCAATAGAACACGACTGTTTTGATCCATAGTAGTACACAACTACTATTCAATGGTACACAACCACTGCTAGTAGCACACAACTATTATCTAGTGACACACAGTCACTTCCATTGGTACACAACCAATGTAGTAGTACATAGCTACTGTCTAGAGACACACAATCTCTGCTAGTGGTACACAACCACCATAGTAGAAAAAGGTCTGTCACACATGACACTCCCATGTGGACTTCTAGAGGCTACTCCCTCTAGAAACGGGTCAACTCCCCATAGTGTGTGACGTCAAGGTCAACTCCCTTGACGTGTCCTCATGTGCTCTCCACAAGGGACATGTCCTCATGTGCTATCCACAAGGGATGTTGGGATATAAGCCTAAACCCTCTTATCCCTCTCAGATAAGTGTCCTCACAGATCAACTCAACTCGGTCACAGAGGAGTACGACCTGTAGAATGTATCAGAAAGCTGTAAATATCAATACTCCCTCTTAGCGAGGGAGACATTCTCTGCCACACCAAGTTTGTCACGGAAGTATTTGAACTTCATCCTAGTAAGGGATTTGGTAAGAACATCAACAACCTACTCATTTGTAAAAAGGTACTGCACAAGTACTACCTTCCTCTGCATGATATATCAGATGTAATGGTACTTGATCTCAATGTGTTTCGATTTGTCATGAAACACTAGATTCTATGATAACTTCACATAGCTATGGTTATCACAATGAATAACAGTGGAATCCTGCACATGTCCAAATAAATCTGCAAGGAGATTGCGAAGCCACACTGCTTCGCGGACTGCCACACTCAATGTAATGTACTCTGCTTCTGCGGTGCTCAAAACCACATAAGTTTGTTTCCTGCTATACCGGGAAACCATGGAAAACATAAAAATGAAGCAACACCTGGAGGTGCTCTTCCTATCCACTGCGCTCCATGCCCAATCAAAGTCAGTATATCCATGCACTCTCATGTCAATATTGGAAGTATATCTCAGACCATGTCCAACTGTGCCTTGCAGGGATTTCAACACATGCTTTGCAACAATCTAGTGTGTCTGTCTCGTCTGACTCATAAATTGGCTAAGTTCACTCACTGCATAAAAAAATATCTAGGCCGGTGTTAACCAGATACATCAATGATCCAATCAAATGTCTATACAGGGTTGGATCGATCTCATCGGAATCGAAAGAAGACACACTTAGTTTCTTCAGATTCTTCACCATTGGTGTAGCCATGGGCTTACAGTTCAGCATCCCAAACTTCTTAAATATCTCAACTATGTACTTCCCCTGACTCATGAAGATCTCATCAGTTCTCTGCCACATCTCTAGTCCCAAGAAGTAATGCATCATACCAAGGTCCTTCATCTCAAACTCAGAGGCCAATGCATACTTGCATTCAATAATAAAGCTCTTTGTAGCGGTGAGGAATAAATCATCAACGTAAAGGACCAAAATCAGAGACTCACCATTAACAATTTTGTAGTATAGGTTGGGATCAACAACACTTTTGTTGAAGCCCAAACTCATCAGGTGTCCATCAATCCTCGCATACCAAGCTCGAGGTGCCTTCTTGAGTCCATACAAAGCTTTCTTCAACCTGCACACATGAGACTCCTTCTCATGTATCATGAAGCCATCTGGCTGCTCGATGTATACTTCTTCCTCAATCTCTCCATTGAGAAAGGTTGTCTTCACATCCATCTGATGTAGTCTACAACCAATGGATGCTGCAAGGGAAATAATCATTCAGATAGAATTTTATCAAGCAATAGGAGCAAATGTATCCTCATAATATATTCCCTCCACATAACAAAATCCTCTAGTAACAAATCTCTCTTTATGCTTCATGATGGCCTGCTACTCCTCCATCATGGCATCTCTCCATACTAGATGACTATATTCCTCCTCATAACATGAAGGCTCATAATCAATGATGTGGCTCATAGTCACAGCATAACATGAATATCTCTGAGGTCTCTTTCTCTCTCAGAAGGTACCACGAGGAGTTTCATGTCCTTCTGCCTCCCGCAAATTCTGATGATCCCATGTAGGTCTCTTTCGACCTACTACAATATCTCTGGGAACATCAACTGGAGCTACAAGATCAACAGGATCAATTGGATCAATAGGCTCAACTGTCTCCCTATGGATTGTTGGAGGGTGAGGGGGAGAAGGCACCATCTCTTCCTGTATCTCACTATCAATCTCCATGTGAGATCCTCTAGATTTCCTGAAGGCTACCTCCTCCTCAAAGCTAACATTTATGCTCACCTCAATCTGTCTCTGACCAGGGATTCGATTGATATACACAAGACTTGAGCTAGCTCATCCTACAAGGGGTGGCCAATCTCTTGGGGCCGATCAAGCTAAATCATCTTGGACCATATTTGACATATAGAGGTTTCCTCATGAAACCAATGTTTAAGACATATCGAGGTTCCCTCATGGAACCAATGTCTCACAAGACATATCAAGGTTTACTCGTGAAACCAATGTCTTGGTTCCTTCATCTGACCATCTGAGGCACGTCAGGATGAAGTCTACATTCCCCCTACTAGTCCCCATAGGACCCTCTGGGGAGAATGCCTCATGATGTTGCCTCAAACATCTCTAGGACATATCGAGGTTCCCTCTTGGAACCAATGTCCCCTAATACATATCAAGGTTTCCTCGTGAAACCAATGTCTTGGTTCCTTCATTTGACAATCTGAGGCACGTCAGGATGAAGTCTACATTCCCCCCTACTAGTCCACATAGGATCCTCTAGGGAGAATGTCTCATGATGCTGCCTAAAAAATCAACACATTGACATAAGCTTCATGTGATCTCGACTAAGAGGGTTTGTCACTGCTTCTCACTTCAAAGGAAGTCTATAATGATCACATTAATTTGCCAATTCGAGGAAGTGTAAGCAACCATCTCTAAACCGTGTATACATCAAGGGGAATTCTAAGATATGGTTGCGCTACCACAACGAGCTAATGGAACCCTCATTCGAACTAGTGTCAACAAAGCAGAGAATCCTCCACATTGATTCGATGAATCCACTCAATGATCTCATGGTTCCCTCAATAATCTCGTGTGGCTTATTTTCACTGTGATCTGGTGGAACCGTCATCTCAGCAAAATCGTGCTTCAATTCTCAATGATCCCTTTGCATAACCTTTGTGATTTGGTAGTATTACCTCTCTCCCTTTTCCTCCTCCTTCAATTAAAGTGTGAGGATGGGTGTCATGTATGGGTCTGTGGCAGATGCGAACACACAAATAGAGGCCCATTTCTCTATTATGATTGAATAAATGGGCAAGCCGAACGCTGTCCCTTCCCAAGGTTTTCTTTATCGGCTCAGGAGACACAACGTCCTGTCAACAGACATCATTTCCTGTCATCGAGTCCACATGGTAGAAGAGATGTCGAGTCTATCGGACAACAAAGCACAAGGGACGTCGATGTGACATAATGAAGGTAGACCCTCCATCCATTTCATTCCGACAACAGGCTACCGCTTTCCCTTACAACACAACCGAAACCATCGACAGTGCACTCCACCACTTCTTCTTCTTCTTCAGTGGGTGACACAATTTGGCTGCCAACTCAAACCCAAAGCCAAAGGATAAGGAAGTGTGAGTAATATAGTTGTGAGCACATGCTACGCTTCTATTGGCATGCATGCACTCACTAAAGATCCGTCAATGCATGTATGCACACTGTCATTTTAAGATATAGAATACCACAAGAGATTCATTTTATTTTTATTTTTTATAAGTAAGTATTTTTATAAAAATCCTTTCAACACCAAAAATTACAACATCGCCATGTCTATCTGAGGACTATAGTTATTGAATTGCCCCAGGGGGAAACCAATTCAGCTAACCTCCTAAGTAAAAAACCAGTGTTTCAGATAACCAATCAGATACCATAATTAAGCAATTGGAGCGAAATCGCCTCGTGGGGAAACCATGTTATTTTTCCAAATCCAAGCGTGGCTCAACTCAGCCTGCCCCT
>ML807488.1:70907-87301 GCA_009831015.1 Picea engelmannii | reverse complement strand
GAAGGACTACACCTGGGCCCATTTACCACAAGTACACCTTTGTGATAAATGTATCCTATCTCCCTTAGTCTGCAACCCAATTTAGGAGAAGGTCTTCCTGATGCTTACTCAGGACATTCACTACAGGTACACCCCTATGGGCGAAATTCTACCCTATGTTTCCACACATTGGAGGAATACTAGCACATTGAGACTTTTTTTCTTTGAAGACTACGCTTGGGCCATTCACCACTGGTCAAATCACCATGACCAATCTTGGGAGAATATATGCCCGATGCTGAAACATCAACACTCCCTCTTAGCTAGGGAAGTATATTTCCATGATGTCTTCATCTAATAGTCCAATGAATACTCTGTAATCAACTAGTAGCACACAACTACTACCATGACATCGGTAGATTGAATCATCTAACACAGTCTCTACGATCAAGCAGGACATAACTTCTCCAAGTGATCTAGTAGTCTCCATGATAATCAACTAGTAGCATACAACTACTACAATTCCATCCAATAGAACACGACTGTTTTGATCCATAGTAGTACACAACTACTATTCAATGGTACACAACCACTGCTAGTAGCACACAACTATTATCTAGTGACACACAGTCACTTCCATTGGTACACAACCAATGTAGTAGTACATAGCTACTGTCTAGAGACACACAATCTCTGCTAGTGGTACACAACCACCATAGTAGAAAAAGGTCTGTCACACATGACACTCCCATGTGGACTTCTAGAGGCTACTCCCTCTAGAAACGGGTCAACTCCCCATAGTGTGTGACGTCAAGGTCAACTCCCTTGACGTGTCCTCATGTGCTCTCCACAAGGGACATGTCCTCATGTGCTATCCACAAGGGATGTTGGGATATAAGCCTAAACCCTCTTATCCCTCTCAGATAAGTGTCCTCACAGATCAACTCAACTCGGTCACAGAGGAGTACGACCTGTAGAATGTATCAGAAAGCTGTAAATATCAATACTCCCTCTTAGCGAGGGAGACATTCTCTGCCACACCAAGTTTGTCACGGAAGTATTTGAACTTCATCCTAGTAAGGGATTTGGTAAGAACATCAACAACCTACTCATTTGTAAAAAGGTACTGCACAAGTACTACCTTCCTCTGCATGATATATCAGATGTAATGGTACTTGATCTCAATGTGTTTCGATTTGTCATGAAACACTAGATTCTATGATAACTTCACATAGCTATGGTTATCACAATGAATAACAGTGGAATCCTGCACATGTCCAAATAAATCTGCAAGGAGATTGCGAAGCCACACTGCTTCGCGGACTGCCACACTCAATGTAATGTACTCTGCTTCTGCGGTGCTCAAAACCACATAAGTTTGTTTCCTGCTATACCGGGAAACCATGGAAAACATAAAAATGAAGCAACACCTGGAGGTGCTCTTCCTATCCACTGCGCTCCATGCCCAATCAAAGTCAGTATATCCATGCACTCTCATGTCAATATTGGAAGTATATCTCAGACCATGTCCAACTGTGCCTTGCAGGGATTTCAACACATGCTTTGCAACAATCTAGTGTGTCTGTCTCGTCTGACTCATAAATTGGCTAAGTTCACTCACTGCATAAAAAAATATCTAGGCCGGTGTTAACCAGATACATCAATGATCCAATCAAATGTCTATACAGGGTTGGATCGATCTCATCGGAATCGAAAGAAGACACACTTAGTTTCTTCAGATTCTTCACCATTGGTGTAGCCATGGGCTTACAGTTCAGCATCCCAAACTTCTTAAATATCTCAACTATGTACTTCCCCTGACTCATGAAGATCTCATCAGTTCTCTGCCACATCTCTAGTCCCAAGAAGTAATGCATCATACCAAGGTCCTTCATCTCAAACTCAGAGGCCAATGCATACTTGCATTCAATAATAAAGCTCTTTGTAGCGGTGAGGAATAAATCATCAACGTAAAGGACCAAAATCAGAGACTCACCATTAACAATTTTGTAGTATAGGTTGGGATCAACAACACTTTTGTTGAAGCCCAAACTCATCAGGTGTCCATCAATCCTCGCATACCAAGCTCGAGGTGCCTTCTTGAGTCCATACAAAGCTTTCTTCAACCTGCACACATGAGACTCCTTCTCATGTATCATGAAGCCATCTGGCTGCTCGATGTATACTTCTTCCTCAATCTCTCCATTGAGAAAGGTTGTCTTCACATCCATCTGATGTAGTCTACAACCAATGGATGCTGCAAGGGAAATAATCATTCAGATAGAATTTTATCAAGCAATAGGAGCAAATGTATCCTCATAATATATTCCCTCCACATAACAAAATCCTCTAGTAACAAATCTCTCTTTATGCTTCATGATGGCCTGCTACTCCTCCATCATGGCATCTCTCCATACTAGATGACTATATTCCTCCTCATAACATGAAGGCTCATAATCAATGATGTGGCTCATAGTCACAGCATAACATGAATATCTCTGAGGTCTCTTTCTCTCTCAGAAGGTACCACGAGGAGTTTCATGTCCTTCTGCCTCCCGCAAATTCTGATGATCCCATGTAGGTCTCTTTCGACCTACTACAATATCTCTGGGAACATCAACTGGAGCTACAAGATCAACAGGATCAATTGGATCAATAGGCTCAACTGTCTCCCTATGGATTGTTGGAGGGTGAGGGGGAGAAGGCACCATCTCTTCCTGTATCTCACTATCAATCTCCATGTGAGATCCTCTAGATTTCCTGAAGGCTACCTCCTCCTCAAAGCTAACATTTATGCTCACCTCAATCTGTCTCTGACCAGGGATTCGATTGATATACACAAGACTTGAGCTAGCTCATCCTACAAGGGGTGGCCAATCTCTTGGGGCCGATCAAGCTAAATCATCTTGGACCATATTTGACATATAGAGGTTTCCTCATGAAACCAATGTTTAAGACATATCGAGGTTCCCTCATGGAACCAATGTCTCACAAGACATATCAAGGTTTACTCGTGAAACCAATGTCTTGGTTCCTTCATCTGACCATCTGAGGCACGTCAGGATGAAGTCTACATTCCCCCTACTAGTCCCCATAGGACCCTCTGGGGAGAATGCCTCATGATGTTGCCTCAAACATCTCTAGGACATATCGAGGTTCCCTCTTGGAACCAATGTCCCCTAATACATATCAAGGTTTCCTCGTGAAACCAATGTCTTGGTTCCTTCATTTGACAATCTGAGGCACGTCAGGATGAAGTCTACATTCCCCCCTACTAGTCCACATAGGATCCTCTAGGGAGAATGTCTCATGATGCTGCCTAAAAAATCAACACATTGACATAAGCTTCATGTGATCTCGACTAAGAGGGTTTGTCACTGCTTCTCACTTCAAAGGAAGTCTATAATGATCACATTAATTTGCCAATTCGAGGAAGTGTAAGCAACCATCTCTAAACCGTGTATACATCAAGGGGAATTCTAAGATATGGTTGCGCTACCACAACGAGCTAATGGAACCCTCATTCGAACTAGTGTCAACAAAGCAGAGAATCCTCCACATTGATTCGATGAATCCACTCAATGATCTCATGGTTCCCTCAATAATCTCGTGTGGCTTATTTTCACTGTGATCTGGTGGAACCGTCATCTCAGCAAAATCGTGCTTCAATTCTCAATGATCCCTTTGCATAACCTTTGTGATTTGGTAGTATTACCTCTCTCCCTTTTCCTCCTCCTTCAATTAAAGTGTGAGGATGGGTGTCATGTATGGGTCTGTGGCAGATGCGAACACACAAATAGAGGCCCATTTCTCTATTATGATTGAATAAATGGGCAAGCCGAACGCTGTCCCTTCCCAAGGTTTTCTTTATCGGCTCAGGAGACACAACGTCCTGTCAACAGACATCATTTCCTGTCATCGAGTCCACATGGTAGAAGAGATGTCGAGTCTATCGGACAACAAAGCACAAGGGACGTCGATGTGACATAATGAAGGTAGACCCTCCATCCATTTCATTCCGACAACAGGCTACCGCTTTCCCTTACAACACAACCGAAACCATCGACAGTGCACTCCACCACTTCTTCTTCTTCTTCAGTGGGTGACACAATTTGGCTGCCAACTCAAACCCAAAGCCAAAGGATAAGGAAGTGTGAGTAATATAGTTGTGAGCACATGCTACGCTTCTATTGGCATGCATGCACTCACTAAAGATCCGTCAATGCATGTATGCACACTGTCATTTTAAGATATAGAATACCACAAGAGATTCATTTTATTTTTATTTTTTATAAGTAAGTATTTTTATAAAAATCCTTTCAACACCAAAAATTACAACATCGCCATGTCTATCTGAGGACTATAGTTATTGAATTGCCCCAGGGGGAAACCAATTCAGCTAACCTCCTAAGTAAAAAACCAGTGTTTCAGATAACCAATCAGATACCATAATTAAGCAATTGGAGCGAAATCGCCTCGTGGGGAAACCATGTTATTTTTCCAAATCCAAGCGTGGCTCAACTCAGCCTGCCCCTTCACCCTCGCATAGCTCGTTGCCCTCCTCGCCCTCCTCTTCTGGTCAATCCGCCCAGAGCCACAGTGGTCTCCCGCCTCTCTCCTCGCCATGGGATTGTAGAGTTGAGTGGTTCGACCTCCTGTGGAATTCACTGGGCTTTACCCCAGGGTCTTTACCGGATTTGGCCTCCTCCTCGCAACCCGCCTTGGTCATCCCTCCCAATTCGCCCGAGAACTCAGCTCCTGCGCCATCGCCAGTGCACTGGCCACCAGTCCAGTCTCCATGCGAGGGTACCTCCGCCCGCTAGGAGAAGCCTCTGGAACAACCCCACTCTTGCTCAGACTGCACTACCTGTGCAAAATTCCAAGACGCCCTTGCAATTTTGCAAGACCTGGTGTTTGAGGTTCGCAAGGAAGTGGACGACCTGCGCTTTCGCCTGGAAGTCTTGGACAAGAAGGGGTCACAAATCTTGCAGCTGCTCTCCTCTCTGCATGGCTCTCGCCACCCACAGAACCGACACCAAATGCACTAGTGGATTCAGAGGCGATATTGATTCCGACTTTGCAACTGTCTTCAGTGGACGACCCGACACCAGGCTCGGCTTCATCTCTCCAGACACCCACCTTGGATACTGTGGCATGCAACACATCCACAACATGAGCTGTGACTGCTACACAGGTGTCAGACTATATGGCATGCTGGTTGGAGAGGGAGGATGCACATGCGTAGAGGTGACCAGAGTAATGGTGGATCCATCGGTCGGACGAGAGGCCATAGTAGAGCGCACTTGGAGCATTAATGACACTCTAGTTGCACTGAAGTAGTTTTAAGTTCATGGTGTGGGAGGGGGGGAGGGGCATGCGCCCATCACGTGGCTGGTACCGAGCTAGCAGGCGCCATCCCCATCCTCATGACACATGTCCTGCACTAACACCCCATCCGGGGATGAGAGCTTCATTATTTATTGCCTAGGGAAATTTCAAATATTTTGTTTGGCTCTTCTCTCGACCGTCGAACACCACCTTTGTGTCAGATTTGTTCCCTTCTTCTTTAACCATCACATCTTCCAATGCTTATATTTAATCTGCGAGATTCATATTATTATAACCAAACTTCCTTTTGGTGATTTTTCTACTGTCAACTTCCTGGGCTATCTCGTGAGGGAGTCATGCCCAGTCTTGCTCTGATACCATGTTGATTTTTTCTATATGAGATAATATATGAGATTGATGTATTATTACAATGATGAGTGTTCCATATATATAAAACATATGGTGACCATCCATGAAAGAATGCGTCCCTTGAATAATAAAAATTTACTTATTTATTATATATATTTATACCTTGGATTATATATATATATATATCATGAATGTTGTCCAAACATCAACATATATACCACATTAAGATGGATAATCAAACTTATTTATAAAATTGATGACAATGGATTAATGACATTGAATTGAATGGACTAAAGTGATGTTGAAGAACAAACTGAAATAACATTTTATAATTTAAGGATATAAACTAAGTTTATAACATAAAAATATAACCAAATAGTCTTAGATGAAATTATATAAATCTAATTCCATTTCATTAATTTAGTAAATTAATTAATTTTAATCTTAATATCAAATTAAAATTAGTGAATACAATTAAAAAAAATATTACTTTAAAAAAGATAAAAATAAATAAATATACTAATATTTTAATTAAAAATAAATAAATATAAAAACTTTAAAAAACTATATTTTATCATATAACATAAGTATCCAATAAATCTACATCTAAAAAAACATTAAAAAACTTTCTATTGTATAAAACAATTAACGTAACGTCGACAAAGAGAGAATTCATAAGTTCAAGTCGTTCTCTATTTCGGCAATGAAGTCATCACATAATAAATTATTTTATTACTAGCTTCATGTACAAAATAAGTGATGACTACTCTCTATTCTTATTCTTGATTAGGAAATTTGATGATACATTCAATCAATGCATCTTAATTTGGAAAAATAAATTTACTATAAATAAGTATTAAAATAAAAATGGATAATAGAGTATCATGGTGTATTTATTTAATAAATAAATAAATAAAAAATATTTTTTAAATAGTTGTTATTTCTTGAGTAAATTAAACGATTAAAAACATGTATTTTCTCAAAAAAAAATATTCACATTAAAACTTAAAAAAATATTAATTAAAAAATAAATTAAATTAAATTAAATTAAATTATCATAAAATAACATGAGGATAACCCTTCTACTAAAGTCGTACCTACCTCAATCGGTAATGAGGGGCCAAGCACACCGCTAAAAGTGGAGGCCTCCCTAAAATGTATCATTGGGACCATCCAACCAGCATACCATTGGCTAAATTTATTTCTTAAGTCGTTTATGTAATGTCAAAGTCTTACTTAATATTTGTTTTCCTGAATCACTCAAAATAAATATATTCCAAGAGTGTTTTTCCCATATTTTAGTGATAATAAATATATTCCAAGAGTGTTTTTCCCATATTTTATTGATAATAATATTGTATTTTAACAACTTGCACATCAAAACAAATCTTACAGTTGGCTGAAACTGAAATATCTGTGTCGTAATGTGAAAGGAGCCGCCATTGTCGATCACAACATTAGCAACTTCTGAGAAGAAAAACTGGGTGCCTGCACCTCAATGTTTTTGATGGTGAATCATTTGTTAGGAGCAGATCCGCCGTTATCATCGACAAAATGGCAGGTGGAGGCCATAGTGATATATGTGGCCGTTGCAATTCTGATCTCGGCTGCTATTTTTCTGGCACTTTTCTGCTGCAGGCGTCGGAGGAAAGCCAAACTACACGATGCATCGGTTGTTGAACGTGCAGTGGAATCAGATTCCGACTAAAGATATGGCTACAGTGAGACATTTTTACCAGTAATATAACGCTTTCAAATGTATTGTAAGTCGCCAGAATTCTCTGGTTATGACATTTATGGTTGGTGTGGATGGACTTTATTAAATTTCTTATAATGATTTCAGACAAATTATTTGCACTCTTTGAATTTAGAATATATGAAATTATATGTTAACAGTGTTGTGTGTAGCTTTGAATGTCTTCTATTTTCATCTTTCTGCATCTCCTTAACGGTTTTTTGTTTCCTATTTTTATATTTGCGTTCGTTTTCTCTTTTATATCTGTAACAGTGAAGGTTATAATGGTTGCATAATTCAACAAGAAGGGCATTTTTTCATATTTTTGGTGTATATATATTTTCTTTTCTTGCTGTTCAATCTTTCATGTAGATGTCTGGCAATTCTTAAAATATCAAGAACAACCACAGAATAATGCCGAAGAACGTCCAGAAAACTCTCTTCGTCCATCTTATATAATATATAATTAGTATAAAGATCTGGAATAGACAAATGACTCCTTAACTTTTACGTGGAAACCTTTTTCGGAGAAAACCACAAAACTTTTCTTTATAATTTTTTGTAGGAACCAATTAACTGGAGACACCAATCCCCACTGGTATAAATCCCGGTAGGCACCAACCTACTCTTACAGATTTTCGTATACACCAATCCCCACCGCTAAGCACCAACTTATAAGAGACACCAATCTCTTTGTTTGAGCAACACCAACTTACTCTTAGAAATCTTAGTAGACACCAATCTACTAGAGATACCAATCTCCACCGCTAAGCACCAACTTAGCAAGAGACACTAATCTCTTTATGTGAGTTGCACCAACCTTCACCAAGCCCGCTTGCTACTTCTGCCTTCATCGGGTTTGCTCGCTATTTCTACCTTCACTAGGCCTAGTCATTGCTTCTTCCTTCACCAAGTCTTCTCACTACTTCTGTCTTTACCATGTTTGACCAAAATTTGAATTTTCAAATGGTAACTTTCCCAAAGCTTGTTGTTTTGGGCCTCTTCCCAAGAACAAACTTGTACAACATGCCACATATCCAATTTTGCAAATATGATTCTAAATTTTTTACTTGAGCTACTTCTATATGTCTTCAATTTGTTCTCTGAATTTTTAACACTTTGAAAAGTCCCAGAAAAGAAATTATAGTGAAAATGTCAAACTGGCCTCTTTGAAACTGATCTCAAGACCATTCAAAAACCCTAAATTCCACAAACCATATCTCAGAAAGTACAACGAACCAACATTTGAAATTTTTACCTAAGGTACTTCTGTATTTCTCTTCTATTCTGTAAAAAATTCACAGTCTGAAGAGTCTCAGAAAAGAAGTTATAGTGAAAATGTCAAACTGACCTATTTGAAACTGCTCTTAGGGCCATTCAGAAACCCTAACTTCCATAGAGCATATCTCAAAAAGTACAATGAACCAACATTTGATATTTTTACCAGAGGTACTTTTGTATGTCTCCTCTATTTTGTAAAAAATTCATAGTCTAAAGAGTCCCAAAAAAAAAGTTATACTGGAAATTTCAAACAGACCAGTTTGAAATTGATTTCATGAACATTCAGGAACCCTAACTTCCACAGGGCATATCTCCTAAAATATAGTGAACCAACATCTGAAATTCTTACCACATGCACCCAAAGATGATTCTCCTCCATCTCTTCAAATTTCAAGATTTGAAACGTCCTAGAAAATAAGTTATAGAGAAAGTGTCAAACTGTCTGTTTGAAACTTATTTCAAGAGCATTCAGGAACCCTAACTTCCATAGGGCATATCTCCGAAATTATAGTGAACCATCTGAAATTTTTATGACATGTGCCGAGAGATATCTCTTCCATCTCTTCAAACTTTCAAGGTCTTAAATGTCCAAGAAAATAAGTTATCGCGAAAATGTCAAGCTGACCTAAAACTTGATTTTGCAACTCTTCCCTATTGGAATAATATTCAATCTTTGCTCATCCATTTTTCACACACTTTCTCTCAATACTCTTTCTTTTTATATTTTTTCATAACCCTTAATGAAGTGACATGTCCCTTAATTAAATAATTAATTTTCATTTTCCAAATACCATGGGAAAATATCCAAACAGAAGGGTTTGAAATCACCATTTCACTTTTTACTTTTTCACATGCACCCCTTTTTTAATATATATATATATATATATTGGATTATAATGTTGTAATATGACATTAATGACAACATTAATCCTTCCACAACAATGCCAATAATTCCAACATAAATATGTATCTTTTACGGCAAAAGAATGATATATTGTGGCATAAACCGAGAACCAATGATATACTAAGTTATACTTTGATTGTATGATATAAAATGGATTGAATTTTTGTTGTTCAAAGATTCAAGAATCTAATCTATGACAAAAAAATGCAGAAATTGTAGATTTTGGATGAAGAAAAGTACTCAAAGAGTGCCTAAAAGCATTTGAAATGATGAACCTTGGGTACTTCAGCTAGGGAAATGAATAAACCTTGAAAAAACATCCCAACAATGATAAATTGCAAGTGCAAATGAATAATATCCAAGAAATTATCTCAAACTTGCAAAAAATGGTAGTGAATCCCCCTAAAGTTTCACCAAAAATCTCCAAAATGAAATATGATAACAATAAACTGTTTAGTAGATGAATTTCACAACCCTCGTTTTAGGGTTTCACCAATTCTTATTTTTATTTTTGTAATTAATTTCTAGAATTGATAAACATCTTAAATCAACCACAAGAATGTTAGATAAGAAAATGAAGCACAATCCAAGAGGGCCAATTTTTCTTCTACTGTTAAAAATCAACAATTTAGCACAAACCCTTAGATAAAGATGTCTACAAAGAAAAAGTAAATCATTAGCTTTACTCTGGACAATGAAATAAATATTTTTGACTGTTTATATATTTCATATATTTTTGTATTTTTGTATTAGAAATAAATAATTGAAAATTTAGAGTTTTGGTTGGTAAATGTTTGAAGTTAGAGATTAGCCTTATATCCACTAGGGATTTATGGGGTCAAAATGTATGCCCCTCTAAAAATCGGTTATCCCCATTTATGGATTAGAACTAGAGACTAGGGCTACACGGTTAGTAGTCTCTTTCTAATCAAGAAAGCTTTCCTCAAGGGGTTTGCCTTCAACAACAAGATCAACAAAATACCTGAAATGAATACTTGAAACCCTTGCCAAGGAGCATAAAACTAATCAAGACAAGAGACAAGCACTTACCAAATCATTTTAGGGAAGAAGGAAGAGATACAAACCCTAAATGTCCTCCTTCCAAGTAGTTGATAACTCTTCAATGGATCGATCTTGCTAGTTTATGTAGAATCTCGAATAATCACAATAGTCTTTAAAATTTTCCAAGAAGAATAACTAAGAAAGATAAAACTTAAAAAATTGACACCAAGAAAACACCAAGTAAATATCTTCTATTGAATGGCTCCAATAATGATCTGAGAGGAGTGCCTATATTTATAGATGAGGCTCTCAACTCCTTTCCACTCTTTATTCCCTAAAATTAGGCCGAGGAATAAAATAAAATGACTTTTCATCCACACAAATCAGAGACTAAGTCAAAAAATGCAATTAAATGATGTTTTATATGTTTAAAACCCTCATAAAGGTCAATGCACCTCCATAAAACATAGGAGTGACTCTCCAAGTAAAAAAATGGGCCATAAAACCCCCAATAACAAAAATGAAGTCAAGATTCTAAGAAGGTTGATTTGGATTTTTTGGTAGAATGTTCCATTTGAAAAGACTTGGGGAGGGATTAAAATGTGGCAGTGAATAATCCTTGGCCAATCAAACCCCAATATCCACCTAAAATAAGGGGGGATGACCTCACCCCAAGCCAAAATAAAACCCCAAAAGTGGACGAATTCTCTAATTTGCTCAACAAACCATCAAAATGTGATCATAAAGTGCATCCACATCAAAGGGGTAAGTGCCAAGTGACCTCCATCAAGTGCTAAATTACATGAGTGACATCCACACCATCAAATTAAGCTCAAAATAGCCCTAATGTCCTAATGAAGTGCCCCCAAAAGAATTCGCCCTCCTTTAGTGACAAATTTGATTTAAAAGATGCCAAAGGAGGGGGATGTCCTAGATTTTGACACATGGCGAGTGCAAAGGATGTCCTATATTTTGACACATGGCAAGTGCAAAGGATGTCCATGCAGATGAAAATATCTCGTCTGTGCCTAAGAGAGGGTGACCAATTCCTCAAAATGCATGATATGCCTCAAAATATGTGCAACTGAATAATCATGTGAAAAATATCCTCCGAAGGCCCAAGTGTCATACATATGAAAGAGAGGGTCCATGTGGGTAAGGTGTGATAAACCATGTGTGTGACAACCTTTACAAAGAGAAATCACCTTTTACATAGAAATAAAAATAAGTGAATAGTTAAGGGCCCCGTAAATCATGTATCTTGATAGATTGACCTCAGAATTCCTGCACACCTACCCAAGATATAAATGTCCGACATAAGAGGGAGTTACCACCTCCAAAGGGGTCGTCGGCTAGAACAATAAAACTAAGCACCCTGAGAATGGGGACTAAAAGAACATGCCATGATCGTCCACCTGAGGGGATATGGGTAACCTCTAACCAACACTTACATCAAAATCATCCCATCATGGCCACATACAAAAAAATCATCACACTTTGGGCACATTAGAGTGGTCAAATCTCGTAAAAAATTATAGGGTACACTACAAAGAATCTAGGGTGTAACAAATATCAATTAAGGATCAATAGCTAGTTATTAAGAGATTCTATGGAGATTCCATATGATTCTGTAAATGCCTAAAGACCATGTACACATCGTGTGTGTGTGTGTGTGTATATAAACCGAAGTAGATCCATCTTAACTCTTGATCTATCATGTTTCTAGAGGGATCAAATCCCTACAGGTGTAAACATTTCTTCAAGTTTTGATTTATCATGTGTAGAGAGGGATCAAATCCCTAAAAGTGCAAACATTTCCTCAATTTGTTATCCCTCTCGGCACATGATAGATTGGGAGTTAAGATGGATCTACACCTGAACTATTGACAGTACTACAAATTGATTTGAAATTGGGAGGCCAAATGTTGGAGCCTTCACCTAGAACTCCATCCCAAGAACTGAATAGTCAAGAAGAAATCTTGGAGAGTCAAGGTGAAGGGGAAAGATGAGTTTCTTTCACTTGTATCCCAAGGAGCAGTAGTTGTCCAATGACCTATTGTAGTTGAAAATTCCATCTCTAGCCATGAGATGGGCATTAGGCTTATGCCAAATGCAACCCCTATTTAGCTCTTATCTTCCATTCTGCAATGGAGGCACCATTTGTTAGAGATTTGTTGGAGATTGCCTAATGGCAACACATGGGGTAGGCAAAAAAATGAAAAGAATTTTTTTTTTGAAGGGGGTTGAAGATTTTGGGGACCAAAAGCATGCAAATGGGGAGGTATGATCCAAATTGGATCCTCTTGTATATTTGTAATAAACATGTAATTGTTCTTTTTATTTTATTTTATATTTTTTGGCAAAATTGAAAGTGGAAATGGACCATTATGATGGTTGGCCTTCCAAAGGCAACCCATTAAAATAAATGAAGTCTATAGTGAAGAGATCAACAAGGAGAGGCAATAATAACTTAGGAGGACAATAGAAACAATGAAAACTTAAAGAGGGAAACTTGCTTGAATATCAGTAGATGAAGAAGTCAATAAGCCTATCCATGATGAACGAAGGTGTCTCTAAGCCATGGCCATTTGTAAATTTTTTTATTGTTTGTGAGTAACAATACACATCTATGTATAACTCACCCTTTGTATTTATCTCTTAAGATTAATAAAATTGCCCATTAAATATTAGAATTCCAAGATAAAAATTTGATTGGATTTGGTATGTGATTGAGTTCTCTACTTATTTAATTTGTTATGGTGGTATTTATTTTTACTACCCCTCAACACTTGAATCGATTCCTTGATAGCTTGTTCACTGGTATGAAATACTACTTGTGCACTTGCTTGGATTTTTCATAAACCCAATTGAGATGAGATATGTACACTCTATTATATGTTGCACTCTAGTTTACGCTAACTCATTTCCTGGGCCAATTTCCTCACTGTTGGGTAACTTAATTCGCTTGTTGGGTTGATTCATACTTACGTGGGTATTTTTTTCTCACCCAAAGGCCATACGACAATTGTACATATCACACACAACTCCTCTATCTTTCCATGGGAAATAAAGTCAATTATTGGGCATTTCTTTCCCTTGGATTGTAGATTCATAGCTTGGTCAACGCCCACTCAACTTGGTCAACTTGTATATTCAATTGTCGAGTTAATTCTCAACCCATATCTTGGTTATGTTAAACTTTGAATCAGACCATAGATTATTGGATTCAACAAGCAAAGTCTGATTTGGGGACTGAAGATGTCAAGAGTGTGCATTTCTATGTTACAATGCATGTTTGAACACCAGAGTGCCACATCCTTGTTTTGATTTCTAAACACGGACCTTGTTTACCCAAGAGTGTTGTTGTTCTGTGAGCATCTCAAAATTGAGGAAACCTCAAGCAAGCCAAGATAGATTGAAACCAAATTTGAACTTTGCATAAAAAAAAAACTGCTTGATATAGACTTTGAATTCAAATTTCCGTAATAGACATCTATGTTGATGAAACTATAGGATATAGGTTTGTCATTTACTCATCAATGTTCTCCTTGGATCTAGTTCAAAATTTTTAAGGACTCTTTTCAAATGAAAATTGTTACATCCAAAAAAGAAATATATATTTTTAACTATTAAACTCACTCAAATTGTATATATTTTTTTTGAAAAAAATAACATAAAATCATTGTGTATATAATTAAGCTATCAACCCAAGCTAAGAGATGCTGTGTCTATTTTGTGTATATAATTAAGCTATCAACCCAAGCTAAGAGATGCTGTGTCTATAGCGAAACTGTCAACCTAAGAATCAAATGAGGAGGATGTCTCCTCTTCCAAAATTGCGTTGGCCTTCTACCAAGCCCCGCGTGCATAGTTGGGATTGAGGGCCGTGCCAGTCACGCCTCTCAGCGTGCAGGCCTACCCTAAATTGTAGGATAGTGGATGGCCAGTATTCAAATAACCTATTTCTTACGTCGTTCTATCCAAAGTCAAAGGTTTACTTGATATTTATTTGGATAATGAAGTGTCGTGAATCATTCCATCCAGTGTTCTCACATATATATTATTTATAACAATATTATATTTTCACAACTTGCAGATCAAAACCAATTTAAGTACATATTGCTGAAATATATGTGTAGTAAGATGAAAGGAGCCGCCGTTCTCAATCACAACATATATTTCTACAGTCGCATAGTTATCAGAAGAAAAACTGGGTGCCTGCAGCCCAATCTTTTTGATGGTGAATTGATTGTTGGGAGCAGATTCAACAGCGAGAGACGATGGGGAGTCGTCCTCATCATTTAGGAGGCAGGTGGAGGCCATAGTGATATATATGGGTATTGCGCTTCTGATCGCGGCTGCTATTTTTTTGGCGGTTTGCTGCACCAGGCGTCGGAGGAAAGCCAAACTACATGACGCTACGGTCGTTGATCGTGCAGTGGAATCAGATTCCGACTAGAGACATGGCTACAATGAGACATAATATTAGTCCTATAACGCTTTCAAATGCATGTCGCCAGAATTATCTGTTTCTGACAAATGATTTGTACTCTTTTTAATTTGCAATGGAAGAAATTATTATGCTACCAGTTTTCTATCTCTATTAATTTGGATATGTAATAATATAGTTAATAAATAAATAATAATAATTATTTTTAAGTGTAATTCTATTTGAAAATATCTAAAAAAAAATTGAATTAGCTTAAATGGGGAGCTATGAAGTATATAACTGATCACATTTATTAAGATATAATTTTTTAACTATTTAATATCAAAGAATTAAATGATAAAAAAAATTACATCTCAATTTTTTTTATCCTTCTTAATGCTTGATAGATGGGAGTTCAACATGAATCTAAGTTGATTTTAGTTTCGAGTGGACACTCCACCCATTAGTACAACCATAAAGCTCAAATGTAGGTTAAAAAAAGCATTGAGATATTACAATATTTAATGATATTTAATAATGTCAAAGATTTAATAATAGTAAGGAAAATCAAATATTATTTTGTTTAATGATGGTGATTTAGGGTTAGATAACTAAAAAGGGGGGGAAAAGAAAATGTAAATTTATCTGTTAAATAAAATCAAGTGTAAAATAATAATTTAATGTAAGGTGTTTTAAAGTAATGTGTTTAGATACACTAATATATCAAGATATGAGAATAAGAAGGAAAGGGAAACCAATGGCTAAGGAGGGATAATGAAATATAATAATTGAGATGTAATATAATTAGTGAAGAAAAGGTTAAAAAGTAGGGGTTAAGTTGAAATGTTAAAGATAATTAGAATGCTAGATAAATTAATAAGAAGAAGGAGGTCTGATTTAAAATAAAGATGATGAGATAGGGAAAATCATGTAAGATATAAATGATGGAGAAAAATATAGTTAAAAATGAAGAGAATAAAGTATTTACAATGTAACACAAAGACACTGCACAAGTAGATTATATAGGAAGGTGTGAATAGTCAAAGATAATGAACATGATGTATTATGGTACTATTATATAATAATGTGTTACAATGATATAGTATGATGATGAAGTATTATTGTAATGTATTAGGATGCATTATTGTAAAAAGGGTGATGAGAAAGGTAAGATAATCATAAGATAGATAGAGATATGCATACAATAGAGAAATGAGGAGAAGGGGGCCTGTTATCCCCGATATCTAGGGATAACTAGGAGATCATGTCTCGAGGCCCACATGGTCCTAGACATGGAGTACCGAGAGCAGGAGCGACCTGAGCATGGTCCTGGAGGACCCATCCTCTTCTTCTCAGCCAGACTTGTC
>ML807488.1:39477-56548 GCA_009831015.1 Picea engelmannii | reverse complement strand
AGATGTTTTCTCACCATCAAAATTGAGTGTATTCATTAATGATACAAACGACTCTATATAGAATGAAACTATAACAAGAATTTCCATACATTATGATAGGTTTTCTCACCATCATGATAGATATTATTTATCTCCTTGCATGTAGCTTTTCATGTTGAATTATATAGTCTCTCACAAAACCACATGTCCCTTACATGTCTTGCACACACACTTAACAACATCCCCATCTCATAGCAAGTGGGAGTTACAGTTTTTAGTGTGCAAAGATATTGTTTTCTTGTGCTTCAATCTTCCATGTCGCTAGAAACTCACAACAACTAATATTATTGGTATGCGTATTTTAAGCCTATTTTGTAGTCTTTACTAGTATCTATACTCTTGACCTTAAAGTATCAATAAGAAATATCTATATAGAAATTATGGAGGAGATTATTTCAACATAATGACACAAACTTGCATTTCATTTTCTCATAAATTTCATCATTATTATTGCAAATTGTTTTAGAAACAATATTTTTATATATCATTTATTGATATAAAACCAAAGATACATAATTTGTATGCATAAGATAATGAATAACATGGGCGTTCCGGGCTTCAGTCGGTAGTTGGTGGCCAGGAGGCTTGATAGATTCTTGGTAGCAGAGGATCTTTTACAGGACACTGGACTCTATCAGTCATGGGTTGAATTTCCATTCATCTCTGACCATGCACCTGTTTTGTTGCAGTTAGACTTACCTCCGGCGTATAAAAAAATTCCCTTTAAATTCAATCCGCAGTGGATTAAGGACCCGGATTTAGTGAACATTATCTATACATTGTGGAAGGATCCGAACTTTATGAGCAATATTCAGGAAAAAATCTTGCGGAAACTAAAGGAGCTCAAAATTCGTACAAAAGCTTGGCAAAAGGAGGCTGTGACATTAAGAAAGGGCAAGTTGACTGAACTGGAAAAATAAATAAAGTGGCTCATTCATATTCTAAAGGAAGATCCGGCGAATCTTACAGCTGCCTCACATTTTCGTTTGTTAGAAACTTCTAGAAATGGGATTTTAAGAGACAAAGAGGATCTTTGGCGTCTTCGTAGCAGGGCTTTATGGCTGAACAATGGTGATAAAAACTCGAAATATTTCCATAACTTTGCTAGCTACAATAGAGTCAAAAAACACATTTGGCAAATCGAAAATTCTGATGAGCATACTGTCAGCGATCAAATCTCCTTAAAAAAAGCAGCGGTCAACTATTTTAAAGACTGTTATAAAGAGAAACCGGTGCCAAATATTACAGAGCAGTGTCAAATTTTAGATCTCTACCCTCAGATATTTTAGGAGGAGGAAGCAACGTCTGCGGTCTGACCGTTCACTTTGGAGGAAGTTAAAGAGGTCATGTTTATGTTTAAAAAAGAAAAAAGCCCGGGTCCAGATGATTGGACAGTTGAACTGTTTATAACCTTTTTTGATCTTGTAGGTGAAGATGTCCTAGCCATGGTGGCAGATTCCAGAAGCTCAGGAGCGATTGCTGGAGGATTAAACACAAATTTCTTGACTTTAATCCCAAAGGAAAATAAGCCTACCACTTTTGACGACTTTCGGCCTATTTCTTTGTGTAACTTCTGCTACAAAATTATCTCTAAAATTATCGCCAATCGAATTAAACCCTTCCTATCAAGAACTCTTTCCATGGAACAGATGGGGTTTTTGAAAGGAAGACGCATCCAAGATGTTATTGGCACGGTTCATGAATGTCTGCACAGCATAAGGAAGAAAAATCTAGATGCTTTAGTTTTAAAGCTAGAACTAAAGAAAGCGTATGATAGCATTGACAGGATTTTTTTGAGGCTGATCCTTTTAATAACTGGGGCAGGTCTAGATTTGACAAATTGGATAATGTCTTGCATAACCTCTGCTTCCTTTGCAGTTTTAATAAATTGAGAGGCTACAGAGTTCTTCAGGAGTGGAAGGGGGGTTCGGCAAGGTTGCCCTCTGTCTTCGTTGCTCTTCATCTTGGTAATGGAAGGTCTCAGTTTACTGCTGAAAGAAAGTCTGGCGAGCGGAGTGATGACAGGTATTAAAGTTGCGAGGCTGTTAAATATTTTACATATTTTGTTTGTGGATGATGTAATTATTATGTCAAAGGCCATTGTTAATGATTGGACTGAGATAGTAAGGTTTCTTGGACTATTTTGCAAAGCATCGGGATTAACATTGAATCAATAGAAGACAACTATCTTATTTGAAGGAATTTCAGAAACTGAGTTGGATCCTTTAAGAACCATTCTCCCATTCTCCTTTAAGCCTATTTCTAGCGGTTTTATATACTTGGGTTACAATCTGAAGATCGTAGCGCGGTGTGATAGTGATTGGGATTGTCTTGTGGAAAAACTAATAAAAAAGGTTGGGTTATGGTGCAATCGCTGGTTGCCATAAGGTGGAAGATACATCCTAGTTAAATCAGTGTTAGAAGCCCAGCCAATTTTATGGATGTCCTTGGAGGCATTGCCTATTACAGTCTTGAGTAGGATCAGAAAAATTATGTTTCATTTTCTGTGGAGTGGCCACTCAGATTCTCAACACTACCACCTATGTAGGTGGGAGTCTTTGTCCATACCGAAAAAGGTGGGGGGCTGGGGCTTTCGAAACCTCCAAATTTTTAATAAAGCTTTGGTTACAAGTACGATGTGGAGGTTATTAAACCATGACAATATCTGGCACCGAGTTATTCTGAGAAAGTATCTTCACAATCTTTAGCCGATAAGCTGGCTAAGGAAGCCTTCCTTTGATACAATTTTTGCTTCAAAATTTTGGTCAAGTCTGGTGCACTCCTTACCTATCATTCTCAACTGGATTAGCTGGAGAATAGGCGCAAGATCTCTGATTTTAGTTGGGAGGGAAAAAATCTTGGGCTTGGGTGAAAACTCTGTCCTTCTAAATGAGACAATTAACCACCTAAATCAGAATTAGATTTTGTCTCTGGTAGATGCTACCCAGGCGGATTTTCCGACCATACAAACCGAGAGATGGAAGAGTAGTTTGGATTTGGGTCTGATAGGCTTACTCTCTGATGACTGGATCGACTACACAAGAAACTTGAATGGCGTTGGAGTAGTTCTCCAGGAAAATGAGAAGGACACGCTAGTCTGGTCGGGTGTGGATAATAAATGAGTGTTAACTGTCAAAAGCGTCTATGAAACACTTGTCTCATTGAGTGGATTTCCGGAGTGCAACACATGGGATTTTTTTTTATGGAAATGGCCGATACCATTAAAGATTACACTTTTTTTCTGGCTCGCTCTGCACAATAAGGTTTTGACATGGGATCAACTGCAAAGGAGAGGGTGCATGGGGCCGAGTCTGTGTTGTCTTTGCAAACAGAAGGCTGAAGACATAAATCACATTCTCATTGAGTGTGTTTTTATTCGATCAGTGTGGGTGTTTTGTACACAGGCTTTAAAACTAAATTTTCGGTGGAACAACTCCTCGCTATTGGACTGTATGAATAATTGGTTATCAAACTGGCAGGCCCCAAAACACATTCCAATTTTAATTTGTTGGTTGACCTAGAAGGAGCCCAACAAGAAACTATTCGATTGTCATCCACCCTCAGCCCAGGCCATCACTGCTAGAGTCATTGAAGCACTCAACGTGCCTTCTCTAGCCAGGATCCCTCTCATTATCAGGCAGAAACTAGTTATGATCAGATCTGGTTACTTAGTTGCCTTCTTCGATGGAGCTGCAACCACTGGAGGTTCAAATTGTGGTGTCGGAGGTATAATCCTATGCTCAAATACCTCAGTTTATCGTTGGTTTTTAAATTGTGGCGAGGTTTCAAACACCAAAGCTGAATTACTTGGGGCTTGGGGCACTCTTACCCTCGCCAAGATGCTAGACCTTCAATTTATTCAATTAATGAGAGAATCGAAGGTTGTAATAGAGTGGTTGGGTCAGAAAAGAAGGCTTCAGGTAGTTAGTATTGAAGCTTGGAAGAGATGTATCAAAGATCTAATTCCAACCTTTCGACGTCTTCAGTTTCATCATATTTTCAGATAATCGAATCAAGTGGCCGATCAAATGTCAAAGATTTCTCTATCAACAGTAAAAGGGAGGTTAACTTATTTCTCTTGGGATGGTAAGAAAGCTAGGCTGAACCTCACTATCGACTTCTTTTAATTCAGAAATTGTTTTCTCTGTGATTTTGACTTGCACATTGGTAAGGTCTCTTGGTTTTCCTTTCATCCGACTTTGTAGAATTGATCGTTGTCAGGGAGAGAGGTGGATAGCCCAAAATCCATGCTTTGATTTGTGTTCAGAGTTCTGGTATTCCTATAAGTTTAGTTGGTGAGGAGAGTTTTTGAATAGTTTTAATAGGTTGGCTTAGGGGCCTTTGTTATCCTCTGTTGATGTATTAAAAATTATATTAATATAATTTGTGAAATTTTCATTTGGGAAACATATCCCTCATACTATAATACATTCCATCCTTCATTTGTATAAGTCTAAACATGATCAAACAAACAAAAACTTTAAGATACATATCATAATGGTTGAGTATTACAACAAGAAGCCTCCACTTTAAATAGAGAGGACAATACAACCAGTATAGAGAAAAATCAATAGTACTCATAACTAATGATATAATAATAAATGCACAAGCATTTTTCAGTCATATAAAGATTTTTCTAGAGACTTTTTCCTACTTGAAACCCTCAATGAGTTTGACAGCCTTGAGATCACCAAATGTAGTGCCCAATATTTCCTTGGATAGTTGATATGTCCTCTCGTTATTCTCCCATAACGTGTGTGTGATTTAGATATGTTGAAAATTCTACTTGAGAATCCATCACCTTGGAGAGTAGCACAAATAAATTGATTTCATACCTCTAAAGATTTCATTTAACCACTATAAAACCTACATTAGATCACCAAATATAATAACTTCTCCAAACCCAAATCAATAGCCATGTGTAGAAGAATAACGGTCACACTCAATAACTCTCTATTATGTGTGCCTTCCCCTAGTCCAGATTTGCAATTCCACCATCTTGGTTGGCTTAGTTGAAGTATTCCACCAACCCCGCATTAACTGGGGTTCTCTTGGGATGCTCCATAAAAAAATCCTAACGGGATTGTTGAATCCACCACTAAAGAAGCAATAATCCCAAATTTATTCTTCTTTGAATATGTGATGTGTAACATCCTCGGCCACCCACGACGGGCCATGCTACCTCATAGAAGCACTCTTGCTAAACTCTGATACCATATTGTAACGTCCCCCGACCACCCAGGTCGGGCCATGTCACATAAAACACTTTCTTACTGAGCTTCTGATAACCAAAATGCAACATATCCAGCCATAGACCTGTTGGGCTATGGCACATAGAAAATCTTGTGGAACATCATACATATATAACTTAACAAACAATTACATTATGCTAATATATAGATTAATGCAGAAATAACAGTAAGCCTACACATACAACATATAGAGAAAATACTTATAAATATTAGACATGTACAAATACACAACATGTAAATGAACATAGAAATGCTACTTATCTTTTTGTATAAGACCACCAATTGCGTGCATGTAATGTCCCCACTTTGGGACATCATTACATTGTAGAGGTTTATGATGACTAGAGTAGCCAGATGGATGTTATAACGAGTACATGGATTATTGAGAGGCAATGTGGGGTCCATATTGCATCGCTCATCCCATTTCATCATTATGATCCATTCCGCACAGGTTGGCTTTGGTTTCGTTGCATTCCGACGATTTCCATGATTTTGAGTATTTTAAGCTATAAGTCAATTAAATTCACTGAAGTGGTCATTTTGGGCACATTACTTGGAGGAACATCTTAGTGTAATAGCTCATTGGAATCGAGAAGAGCAACACTACAGGATGGGATGGCTAGAAGTGACTTTCAGTGGCCAGGGAAGCCACAAGGAGAGATACGATGCTTTTTAGAGGTAAAAAGGTTAATTAATTAATTAAATATTAATAAAATGAAAGTCACTTTGGAGGGAGAAGGTGAGCATGAAGTATAAAGGAAAGGCAAGGGCCTCTATTCATGGATTCATGTATGATCATCTTTTGATACCTGGCTTTTAGCTAGTGAGCCCAACATTGGGGGTTTTGAGGGTTTTTACTTAACAAACCCTAGAGGACAATTCAATGGTGAAATATTCCACCTAGCTTGTCCCAAGCTTGGTCTCGGAGATGCAATACTCTCTCACACCATTCTAGTTTGAGATTTACTCAGTTGCAGGAGGATTCTACATCATTTCCAGGGGTAGAGAGAGAGAGGGCACACCAGTTAGGGTTCCCAGCAAGACGGGCACACCATCCATTGAGGGAGGATTCGACCTAGCTCAGGAGAAGTGATTTTGGGAATTCCAGGTATTGGGTTTCTTTTGCAAGTGTCATAGCATTATTCTTGGTGGAATCCAGAGGTGTTTTGGTGGTGATTTCATTCGTATTCAGAGTGGGATGATTTCCTAAGAGGAGGGCGCACCACATCTTAGAGGATAGCTAGATCTAAGGATCTAGCAAGTATTTTTCCTAGTTGAGCACCTAGGTTTTCATTGACGTGCCCCGATCTATCATTCTAGTGGATTGGTGGAGTTGTTAGAGGTCTCTAGGAGAGAGGTCAAATTATTAGGGTTTCAGGCATCTAGAGGGGTGCACCATACATTGGAGGAGGTTCAGATCCATAGGGTTTGAGAGGGATCTTGGAGATCCGGGCACCTGGGTTGTTCATGTCATCACCCGATCTACTGTTTGGCATATTTCTTGGGGTGATTGGACACCTTTGGCAGAAGGGTCGAATTGTGAGGATCTTCAGCTTTCCAACATGACGTGGCATCATTCAACTAGGGCTTTGGCACTTCATACGACCCAAATCTACTTTGGCACTGGTCTTCATCTCTTATCCAACCTTTGGAGGCTTATTTTGTATTATCGGGAGCTTTTGTAGGAGCTCATACTTCTATCTTGGAGCCACCTGTTTAGCATTCCAGATCGACATCTTCAATGTAGCAGGTTCTTCTATTTCATGAATAAAAGAAGATTTGAGATGTTTTGTCTTGTCTATCATATTGCATATGGTTGAGGTATGTTCCATGATTGTATCTTCTTGTTTATTACTACAAACACACATATATAATCATCAACAAACCCTAAGGCCGAAATTTAAGAGGCCAACTTGCATACACAAACAAAAAATAGTTAATATAGTGATAAGCTAGTGTTTCCAAGAGAAAAAAATGGTTTGGGAACATTACAATGGTATTGGAGCTTAGATTCCTTCCAGCCAGTGGGAATTAGCACATGAATACAGAGCCATAAGGAGAGATGGACGAGATATGATTTGAGATAACATGCTTGGAGATAAAATACTCCGGCCTTGGAAGGGAAACTAGGGCTATAATAACCTTTCCTCAGTATGTAGCCTTCAGAAATCCCAGTTGGAGCGAAGAGGATATGTTACATGGGATCATCATAGAAGATAAAAAGAAAAAAGAAGTAGCTAGATGGTGGTAAGAACACAGAGACCCCACGCCCATTAGGAACACACAACCTTGCCAATATTGCAAGGGGTCGTGGGAACCAGATCATAGGTGCAGGGGTAAGGATCAAAAGCACACTATTGAGGCACACTATGATAGTGATGATGAGAGGTGTGAGGATGGAGCGATAGATGTTGATTTGGGACAGTCTGATGATGATATTGACTCTTGCACAGAGGCTAGTGATAGTGACTCTTGCACAAAGGCTGATGATTCTGACACGCTTGAGGAGGATGATGACCCTTGTATAGTGGATAGACAGTCGGACGGATAGGACGATAGCACCAGTACTTCAACAGACATATCACATACTCTTGATGACCTTACACCTCAGGAGAGTAGTGACACTAGTGAGGAATCACACATGTTTTCACCTATAGGTGACCAACTTCCTATGGGGGGGATGACACATCTGTTATCTGTTCAGACACCCATGATAGCCACGTCACATGAGGAGATCAGTGGCATGTTAGATATGATTGAGGATCCTTGTGTGGGGGTTGCACACCACATACATGTAGATCCACCGATCCAAGAGGAGATACAGGGAGTACAGACAGTGGACCTTACACATACAGATCAACTTGAGGAGATTGAGTCACAGTTTTTGGAAACTCCATTAGTTGAGCAGATTGTGGACACTGACAGGTTGATGGAGCACTTACTTCTGGGATCGGCCTGCACTGATGTGGATGCACTCTTTATTGGTCTGGATGACCATAACACGTGTCTGGACACATCTACATAGGATCCAGGTGCAGATGATAGTAGCAGGGTGAGTGCACAGGAGGATACAACTACTCATACATGGTACAGTGTGAATCAAAGGGAGATAACACCTAGTGATGGGGTGCAATGGCATACAGGAGGACCCAAAAACACAGTAGACAAAGGGGATTTCAACACGTTATCTTATGCAGAGAGTATCTTTGGGGACTCCAGAGTTGACACTAGCAGGATTGATAGTAGCAGTGAGGGATATGAGGTGGCACCTCAACATGACCATGATCAGGAGTCACACCACTTAGCAGCACAGTTGAAAGTCAATGAAGATATGATGATGGCATCCACCAGGTGCAGTGATGGTGTGCATTCATTGATAGAAGATTACTGCTGGAGAGTGTCAGTGGCACATGGTAGTTCAGATGAGGGATTTTCCATGGATGATTTTCATACTCTCAGGGAGAGAGTATCTGTGATGAGGACTGACTACCAACAATTGTTCACTGACAGAGATTACCTATTAAGGATTGGTGATATGTATCATGAGGCTCTGAGGGAGCAAGAGTTGGAGATGGACCGACTCACTCGGGAGTTGGAAAGCACTCAAGGATTCTTGAGAGGCACACATACAACCCTTCAAGAATCATAGTCTAGATCAGATGAGTCTCTTGAGGAGATTCGTCAGAGATCCACTTCATCTGTCTTAGTGTACACTCAGATGTATCATTAAGTCACGTTGCTAGAGGATGTTAGTGATCTAGCAGAGGAGCACCAGTTGATGGAGGACACTTCCATTTGTGTTTCGAGAGAGGTTGACCTCCATGTAGAGGTTGATCCAGCAGTATGCCCAGGATCAATGATGCAACATGAGTCTATAGGAGACAACATGAGTATGCCAGAGCATATAGTGATGAGTGATAGCTCACAGAGGCATGCCAAGATATATGGTGGGATTCAGAGGGGTGTATTTTCTTACAGGGAGGAGACACACTTAGGGGAGCATGCAGATGCCACTCCTTTGCAACATCACATAGTTAGGGGAGATCACCTTTACCATATCAACAGTTGCATGGGAGATGAGAGGTATAGGTTGGTGGACCCGCAGTTGGAAGAGTTACATTCGGTTGTACTGGATGATTGGGAGCTAGTGATGAGCACATGAGAGTATCTACAATGGATGCCATTGGACGAGCTTTTGATTGATTCCTTGAGAATGACCAAAGCATGTGATGATTTACAGATCTATAGTTCGTTACAAAGGTTTTTTTTAGCCTCTCCTGACACATTTATCATTGACAACAACATGAGGAGGATAACAGATGAGCACATAGGAATTTTGACAGTGATTAGTCTCACACAGGAGCAGTTAGATGAGATTGGAAGTGATAAATTTCCAAGTATACCATGGGATCCGGGATTTCACCTTGTTAGCAGTACATTTTACGTCATGATGACCCAGGTTACACCAGAGAGCCACTTACTCCACCTTGGCTCGGTTTGGATTCAGCCTACATTGATTTGTCCAATAGAGCAAGGCAACTTTTCACTCTTGATCATCATGATTGGACGAGGATATGGGTGGATAGGTACTTCTTCTACAGATATTTCTTTACAGATATAGTTTCTAGACAGAAGGTTCGGTGGTCACTAGTATTTCATCTTGAGGATCCAGGAGAGGAGGATCCAGTATGTATGTAGGGGGCAGATAGTCATGGTGAGAGTAGTGAGGGGCCAACATGGTGTTCTTTGACAGAGGTTAGCATGGGACCCAAGGATTGCAGGATTGAGCATTTCACTGACTAACAGAGGGGAGTGGACCTTTGCAGGGGAAAGTTGTCCTGACTTTCCATTGAGCTTCAGTCTTGAGGGAAACACATCGCCTGAGGGTGTCTCACGAAGGTCTTGCAATACCTCATTCTGGCATCACCAAGTGCAGTTGATGGAGGCCATGTTGATATTGGTGGGGACTTGGAGGATAGACTCATTTTGATATGAGGCCATGTGTCATGTGCAGGAGGTTCACAGGGTTGATATCTTTTAGGACTATGCTTCAGATAGTATCGCAGTTCACTTCCTGATATGAGATCCAGGGGGTAGAGTGTATGATTGTTCATCCTTGGATGGGTTCTACTTTGTATCCCATAGGTGGATGTGGGATCCTGGTATTTTACTTGGAGGGATTTTTTTATTGCTTGAGGACAACAATTTTCTAGCAGGGAGGATTGTAATGTCCCCACTTTGGGAAATCATTACATTGCAGAGGTTTATGGTGACCAGAGTAGCCAGATGGATGTTATAGCGAGTACATGGATTATTGAGAGGCATTGTGGGGTCCAACTTGCATCGCTCATCCCATTTCATCATTATGATCCATTATGCACAGGTTGGCTTTGGTTTTGTTGCATTTCAATGATTTCCATGATTTTGAGTATTTTGAGCTATAAGTCAATTAAATTCACTGAAGAGGTCATTTTGGGCACATTACTTGGACGAACCTCTCAATGTAATAGCTCATTGGAATCGAGAGGAGAAACACTACAAGATGGGATGGCTAGAAGTGACTTCCAGTGGCTAGGGAAGCCACAAGGAGAGATAAGGCACTTTTCAGAGGTAAAAAGGTTAATTAATTAATTAAATATTAATAAAATGAAAGTCACTTTGGAGGGAGAAGGTGAGAAGGAAGTATAAAGGAAAGGCAAGGTCCCCTATTCATGGATTCATGTATGATCATCTTTTGATATCTTTCTTTTAGCTAATGAGCCCAACATTGGGGGTTTTGAGGGGTTTGACTTAACAAACCCTAGAGGACGATTTGGTGGTGAAAGATTCCACCTAGCTTGTCCCAAGCTTGGTCTCGGAGATGCAATACTCTCCCAGACCATTCTACTTCCATATCTACTCAGTTGCAGGAGGATTCTACATCAGTTGCAGGGGCAGAGAGAGAGAGAGAGGGTGCACCAGTTAGGGTTTCCATCAAGAGGGGCACACAATCCATTGAGAGAGGATTCAGCCCAGCTGAGGAGAAGTGATTTTGAGAATTCCAAGTATTGGGTTTCCTTTGTAGGTGTCATAGAATTATTCTTGGTGAAATCCGGAGGTGTTTTTTTGGTGGATTCATTTGTATTGAGAGTGGGACGATTTCCCAAGAGGAGGGTGCACCACATCTTGGAGGATAGCTAGATCTAAGGATCTAGCAGGTATTTTTCCTAGTTGAGCACCTGGGTTTTCATTGTTGTGCCCCGATCTATCATTCTAGTGGATTGGTGGAGCTGTTGGAGGTCTCTATGAGAGAGGATGAATTATTAGGGTTTCAGGCATCTAGAGGGGCACACCATACATTGGAGGAGGTTCAGATCCATAGGGTTTGAGAGGGATCTTGGAGATTTGGGCACCTGGGTTGTTCTTTCCATCACTTGATCTACTGTTTGGCATATTTCTTGGGGTGATTGGACACCTTTTGCAGCAAGGCCGAATTGTGAGGAGCTTCATCTTTCCAGCAGGATGTGGCATCATTCAGCTAGGGCTTTGGCACTTCATACAGCCCAGATCTACTTTGACATTGGTCTTCATCTCTTATGCATCCTTTGGAGGCTTATTTTGTATTATCAGGAGATTTTGTAGCAGCTCATACTTCTATCTTGGAGCCAACTGTTGAGCATTTCATATCAAAATCTTCATTGTAGCAGGTTCTTCTATTTCATGAATAAAAGAAGATTTGAGATGTTTTGTCTTGTCTATCATATTGCATATGGTTGAGGTATGTTCCATGATTGTATCTTCTTGTTTATTACTGCAAACACACATATATAATCATCATCAAAACCTAAGGCCAAAATTTAAGAGCCTAACCTGCATACACAAACAACAAACAATTAATGCAGTGATTAGCTAGTGTTTCCAAGTGAAAAAAATGGCTTGGGAACATTACAGTGCAGACCTTCCATGAACCTCCCAGCGATAGACCACGCTGCTCATCACTCTCAACAGTGGGTCACCCATAAGCTGGGACTAAACTCCACCCGGGTAAAGGGATTCCTAAGCTAGGATGAGACAATGTGATGCTACACAATCAATTAGGAAGGATTCCCTCCTAGAATCCAACTTATACACACAACTTACAACCTCTCATTCCCCACATGCATGTCCCACCCCAGGAAGTGTGCCCCTTCTCTACTCAACAGTCCTTCGACTACCCCACTTCCATTCCAAGGCTTTAACAACAGACCAAACATGAATTCTCAGAGAACTATAGTTGTTGTTGGGCTCCCTCTAGGAGAAAGCACTTCCCCAACAACCTCTCTCACCCAGAGAGAGTTTCTCATAGGCTTTACAACCTACTTATTCTTTTCAAGTCAACTCTCTCACCTAGAGAGAGTTTCTCACAGGCCTGACAACTTGCTTCTTCAATCCATCTCCTTAGCAAATACAACAAGGTGATAGCAACGATAAGACTTGGTATGGATGTAGACAATGGCACCAATCCATGCTCAGTCCATGAGCTACGTTGGGAGTAACAACCAACCGTTAAGACACAACACAGGCTCAAGAAGATACAGGTGCATCGGGCTTCATAGGAAATACATGGGATAACTCAAGTATAATTGCGGGTTCCAGAGGTGCGTGCATGCTTAGAGGTTGATAATAGAGGTCATGGCTCAGTGCATGAGTATGTGCGTGCATGGGAATCCTGGCAAGAATGGAATATAACCCCAAAGAATGACAAGTTTTCCAATATATAATTGGATGTCCCAAATCATACACTTGTCTTCATGAATTTGCATGAGCTCCACATATAATTTGTTCCCTTCCCACAGGAACTTAGGATAACATAGGTTATTTCCCAAACCTTAGTCTTTTAGGAAATATATTATAATATTCCCTTAGAGATAAGCTCTCAATATTAGCCCTTTCTCCTAGCCCCTTACCTTTCCCTACCTAGTGGAGCTTAGTCCCCCATTCTTTTTTATCGTGGTCAGTCTACACGCAACGATGTATTATATTAATGATATGAGTATTTACATATACAAAAATAGGCTCATTGGCCTTTAACATCTAAGCTCTCTGGCCTAATCATCACATAATCCTCCTAGCTTATAATCACTTGGCTCACCAGCCTATAAAATATGTTAGATTTATAATTACAACTAGGGCTCGGTCTTGGGATATTACAATCCCCTCCCCTTATTATTGCATTGTCCTCAGTGCAACTTGTTTATACATGTACAATTCAAATTCTTCAAAAAGCTCCAAGATTTAGCTATTGGAAGCTTGTTATCCATTTGGTGCTCTACTTTCCAACACCAATTTTGGTATTCATACTATAGCTGGAAGTAAATTTATCTATTCCATACAACTGCTTCCGAAAATAATTCAACTCATTGTTCCATTTGACACACCCTCTTTATGGTAGCTACCATTCCATAAGAATCCTTGAGTTGCCTCCTCCTTGTTGCACTAACCTTTCCAGGCTCATGCATCCCTTCACTGTTATGTAGTCCTTCAACAATCCATCTTTCCAAGGATTTCACACACAAGGAGAGCGCTAACCCATTACCAGAACCCCGCCAAGGTTCTCCAATTATAGGGATTTAGTGTCCTCAACAATATTTTTTCTTTCCCAACATTCCAACTTTAATCAATATTATGTCATCTGCATCACACTCCTGCAGTTATCATGAGGGAACATAAAATAATTCATTTAGAACTAAAACTTATTTCATAAGTAATTCAACTTTTCCCCAAAATATAAAATTATATTTCATAAATTTTCATTGTTGTTGCAATAATAGGATGCAGTCTTTCTTCTGGCTTTCAGCAAGAATCATGTTGAATACCATTTTTCCTGCAATGCTTCTATCTTTCATTCAACCAACAAATTGTCAGTGTTTCATGTACATCATACTCTCATTGCAATATGTACAAAAATCTTATGAAATGTTCTTAGAATTTTCTATAACTAACAATTCAATCACAACTACAACAAAATTTATTAGATAGAATGAATTATCAATCTATGCATATGCATGTTCATAATTAATATCAGTAAGTTCATTACTTCTTTTTCTAAACAAGAATTTCCCCATAGTCAATGCTCATGTGACTACTTGACTTGCAACTTTCCTGTTGCAATGTCTAACAACTCATGAAATGTTCTCAACTCCATGAGTTAGCAACATTTCAGTCATTAGTATAATTATTTCCATGCAATAATATATATGAATGCACTCAAAAAACACATTCAACAAATGCATTTAAGTATACAATTCTATCATGCATAAGTGCAACTATGCTACTTACTAGGCATGAGTGCAACTCTCAATACATATCTATTCAATGCACCTTTGCATTGATTGTTTAGAATTCTCTTTATCTAAGTCATGTATCTCACCATCCATAAATTGGAAATCTGGCCAATGTCTTGATACATTCTCCACACACTTCCCATTGTCTTCTCGATTATTTGGATGCATTCCTTTTTGACCCGAACACTACACCAAGAATATAATTCTGTGGTGTGCATTAGTGTTAGCAAAAATGTTGCAGTCCAAGCATTATTTAAAGGTGGGACGCTTTTGGTATTTGTGTGGTATATAAACTTTCCATATCCAACCATGTCATATTCTCATGCATGACTAGCCTCACTGGCATCCATTCCTATAATAATTCTTATCTTTTATTTATTTGGTCATTACCTCATAACCAAATTAACATGACATGCTACTATGTCAGTGTGTGCATTCAAAAGCTAAAAATATTTGATAATTATAACATGCCTCTAGCCTTTACCACACCTAGTGGTATCTTATTCATGTTAATGCATTTAAATAATACCATATTGTGTATTATAAAATTCTATCTGGGGAAATTATTACCTAAATTCCCCTTCCACAATTATGAAACATAATTTCCAAAGAAATACTTACCTGCATAACTGTCATTAATTAAATTTGATGTTACATGATTAGCCAATGACAATAGAAGATTCCATGCCTCTTTTATCAGTCTTATAACCAACACTTCAATTTTTTGTTGCTTCCTTCCATATGCAACAACATCATCAGTAACACTTGCAAGCATGCAAGCATTCTCTCTTTATGGCTATCCCAACAAGCCATAACATACTTGCTACCACACAAATTGCAACAACTTCTATCTTCCTGTAACACTTTTCCTTGTTGATCCCATAAGTCTTCAATTCTTCCCAGATTCCTGAATCTTCTTGTGTTCTCACTATAATCACCGTGCATGATTATTTCCGACCTAAGCACTTTCTAGCCAAATTCCTCTTGGTTTCCTTTGCTTTTCTAGCCAAAAGCTAATATGATATTAACCTTCAACTTTAATTTATTTCCTGGATCCATCTATCCCAACTCATACTTGGATGAATTATAATTCCAATCATGTTGTCTTATAGACTTTGGATCTTCAACATCCATTTACTTTTCGTGTTGAACTACTTTAGCCCTTTCCTGACTGAATACTTTATTACTTGAGTTTTCTTGTACCCTTCTCTTCTCTTTGCCAACTAGCCTCAAACTTGACTTGCATAGCCAATCTCTAGCATACTGTAAGGATGCACATATGCCTCCTTCACTAGATGCACAAAAATAATTAAAATTACGCAACATTTCTTTTACTTTACCATCATAATTTCGAGTGATACTTCCAACCTATGGGAATGTCACTCATGTCTCTATGCCACTTGAGATGGAATCTTCTCAAGCACCATCTCTTTTTGCATTCACAATTATGCATAGAACCATTTTCTTCTTCATGGTTCCTTATTGATTTCTATTTATAAATTCATTTCACTTTTAAGTTATTCTCGACTTGATATCTCCATGCTATTGTGGAAATACCTTCAACAATTTTGGAATGCATCAACAATCCTCTACTATTCTTGTTGTCCCTCCTACAATGTTGTCATGCATTCCTATTAGCTTGATATCTACCTCATTATTTCTTCTTCCATTATATTAGGATGTTCAAGGACTTGAATCCATCCATGAATCTTTCCTTGTCTACTTTGCATACTTGCAACTGTTAGAATATAGAAGATGGTGTGCTCATTTTACCATTGACGATACCCTCGTCACCCAACCACAGGCCGAAGCCTCCCTCCGAGCACCTTAACCTTGACTGAGAATTCCTCCGAAAGCAAACCCTAGGCTAGATAGCCAAACAAGGAGCAGCGCATCAATCCCCAAGGATAACGCATCACAAAAGACTGATTAGATGTTCCAAACCCTAGCCAAGAGATATCCAAGCCAATACTGAAACTAGTTGTTGTTGCAGCTGCAGCTGCAACCTTCCTCCAAACCTACGCATCAACTGCAACTGCAGTGCGCACCAACTGGGAAAACTGCAGTCCTGAGATACTGTCAAATGAGAACTGGCGCCCTGTATTTATAGTAATCCTGCCAGTTTGCTGGGGTCGACTTCTCCTTCTGGGTATGTGTCTGTTCAGTATATTATTATTAATTCTGGCCCACTTCTTCTCTTGGAGGCTAATAGCCTAATATAAATTTTCTTCTTGAGTTGACAAGGCTTCTAGGGTTATTACCCAACTCATTAGGGTTTCTCTTGCTTCCCGGAGTCTTCTATTCTCGCCAGGTTCACATGTAGAGGTAAATACCTCCCGCAACTACCATAATATTAACACTCCCTCCTAGCTAGAGAGGTATTTATAGGTAATGGACTTGAGCACAAAACATACCATTTACCTGGTAGCATCAATATAGTCATCTAGACTACTTCATGACTAGATCATGAGCATCACC
>ML807488.1:20656-38608 GCA_009831015.1 Picea engelmannii | reverse complement strand
GTTAGAATATAGAAGATGGTGTGCTTGTTTTACCATTGACGATACCCTCGTCACCCAACCACAGGCCGAAGCCTCCCTCCGAGCACCTTAACCTTGACTGAGAATTCCTCCGAAAGCAAACCCTAGGCTAGATAGCCAAACAAGGAGCAGTGCATCAATCCCCAAGGATAGCGCATCACAAAAGACTGATTAGATGTTCCAAACCCTAGCCAAAGATATCCAAGCCAATATTGAAACTAGTTGTTGTTGCAGCTGCACCTGCAACCTTCCTCCAAACCTACGCATCAACTGCAACTGCAGTGCGCACCAACTGGGAAAACTGCAGTCCTGAGATACTGTCAAATGAGAACTGGCGCCCTGTATTTATAGTAATCCTACCAGTTTGTTGGGGTCGACTTCTCCTTCTGGGTATGTGTCTGTTTAGTATATTATTATTAATTCTGGCCGACTTCTTCTCTTGGAGGCTAATAGCCTAATATAAATTTTCTTCTTGAGTCGACAAGGCTTCTAGGGTTATTACCCAACTCATTAGGGTTTCTCTTGCTTCCCGGAGTCTTCTATTCTCGCCAGGTTCACATGTAGAGGTAAATACCTCCCACAGCTACCATAATATTAACACTCCCTCCTAGCTAGAGAGGTATTTATAGGTAATGGACTTAAGCACAAAACATACCATTTACCCGGTAGCATCAATATAGTCATCTAGACTACTTCATGACTAGATCATGAGCATCACCATCACTATCAGTTGCATCATCTCTTGAAACCATACTTCATCTAAGTAATATGATGTTGGATAAGTCACTCTCACCATAGAGTGATACAAGAGGAGTAAAATCTCTGAACTATTTTCCGTCTGGAAAATCTCTGTTCATCATTCATCTGAATGATCATCATCTCCAATAAACTGCTGATAGTCTTCAAGGCAATTAGAACAAGGATAGAACACACCTATGTCTATTCATAGTAGTACACAACTACAATCCAGTGGTTAACTACCAGATCAAGTAACACACAAGTACTTGATCATCAATGTATAGTTGCGAGCAGTGAAACACACTCACCACAGTAGTCCTCATCTACTGTCATATAGTCTTCATAACAAACATTTGAGAGCATCCTGCATAGAAACAATGTTATGATAAAAATTGTATCATCTGGGCCAATCTTTCACTCATGTCTGTGAGATTTGAAAGAATGTCTACCACCACAGTAGTCTTCATCTACATAGAAACAATATCATAAAAACTGAATCAACTGGGCCAATCTTTCACTCACCTCTGTGAGATCTGAAAGAGTGTCTGCCCTCAGTATAGAATATCAACAATGATCATCTAGGCCAATCTTTCACTCACGTCTGTGAGATCTGAAAGAATGTCTGCCCTCAGTATATAACATCAATAATAATAATCTGGGCCAATCTTTCACTCACATCTATGAGGTCTGAAAGAATGTTTGCCCTCAATATAGAATATCAACACCGGGCTATCTGCCCCATTCTTCTCAACCAAGGAAGAAGGATTGTTTCTGATTTCTGAACCTGGACCATTTCCCATGCTGGGCCATTCTTCCGACACTAAACAAAGTGTAACCTGGAGAGAATGAGTCTGCCCTCGAGAAATGCTTGGACCATTCCTTATCCTGGGCCATTCCTCCGACACTAAACAAAGTGTAACCTGGAGGGAATGAGTCTACCCTCGAGAAATGCTTGGACCATTCCTTATCCTGGGTCATTCCTCCGACACTAAACAAAGTGTAACCTAGAGGGAATGAGTCTGCCCTAAGGAATGACTATCCTGNCCACCCTGGGCCATTCTTCCGACACTAAACAAAGTGTAACCTGGAGAGAATGAGTCTGCCCTCGAGGAATAACTGTCCCTGATTGCTGAGCCTGGACTACTCCCCACCCTGGGCCGTTCCTCCGACACCAGACAAGGTGTAGCCTGGAGAGAATGAGTCTGCCCTCGAGGAGTAATTGTCCGGACCATTCCCCACCTTGGGCCATTCCTCCGACACTAAACAAAGTGTATCCTGGAAAGAATGAGTCTGCCCTCGAGGAATGTCTGTCCTGCATCAACCTCCAAAACGGACGATTCTTCGAAACTGCTCACAACTGTGAACTTCGAAAAAATCACTGCCCGACGAGGCAGACCATTCTACTTGACCACTACACAGAGTGACTGCCAAGAAGAATGACTGTCCTATACCACTCCCCATAATGGGAAGTCATTGTCTATGATACATCAGCAATAAGTCTGCCTCCCATGTTAACTACAATGGGAAGCCACTGTCCGTCAGAAATCTCAATCCACTTTCCGAACAGGAAAGCATCTGTCCAATCTGGACTTTTACAAAGATAAATGCTCCCTCCTAACTGGAGAGTAATCACAAAAATAAATGTTTGCATACCTTCTTCTAGCTTGGAGAGTCTTCCCTTCCGGTTAATATAGTTATTTCCACGAGCTCTAGCTTGAGTATGCAAGTCTTTTCATCTTGGATAGAGGCTTTACCAAAATGTATGCTTATCTGCTCATCTGTGGAGATATGCATTGGAGAAAACATTTTCTTCTTTCTTGGACTTCATCAAGGGTAGTGTAATGTTTGTACTATAGTCTCGAACATTGTGAAGGCTTCTTGTAGATATGAACAATAGAGTATATCATAGTTGGAGAACTGGAACATATCCGTGTGGCACTTCTTCTGTCATCATGAGATCTGATCTTCTGAGTAGTCATCTTGATGTTATAGGAAATCTTTACCACGCTTCTGTTGTGCACTGGAGATTCTCCACCAAGTTGTCTTCTTCTTATCTGCATACAGGAGTATCTTTATGGTATGCCTCAAAGTCTTGAGATTGCTCTGCATGCGCTCTTTACTCAATTTCCTCTGGAGAACATTATTTTCATTCATCTGATGTAGAATTATGACTTATGGATGTTGCAGATAATATAATGACTTATGTAGAGATAAGTCTAGTGTACTGGAACAATCAATCATCATAGTCTCCTCCCTCCATATGAGAGAACCTCTGGTTCTGGATCTCGCAATGCTTTCATTCATAAGTATTTTGTACATTGTTCTTCATCACAACTTTCAGTTCTTCTGCTTGATTGCTTTTAGTGAGTTCATATCAGGCTGGTAATCTTGTGATTCTTGATACAATGATTGGTTGTTCTGGTTCTTCTTTCTTGGAATCTTCATGTTTTTCTTTTAGCTCTTGGGTCCATGGAGTTTATTATAGATTCCATTCCCTAGAGATTTCACTTCTTACCTTCATCATCGGTTCACGGATCTGGATGGACAACCATAAATACTTTAAGGCTTCTCTTCGAAAGGTCTTCTTCTGCGGTTGAGCTGAACACGTACTGTCTTTTCATGGCTGCTACCATGGATATGTGTATTTCATCATCTTCAATGGATCATAGGATTAGCTTCCTCCTAATCCTTTCTTCATGTATAGGTGCATATAATTTGCTCCCTTCGTCTGACTGAGTCCATGCTTCCGTCTCTGTCCTTGTTGTCTTCTACAATATATAATAGAGTCCATGCTTCCATTTGCAACCGTATTGTCTTCTGCAATATATAATTGACTTTCTTGTCTTAACAAAGTCCATGTTTTCGTCTTGGTTGTCGTCATAAGTCTTTCCCCAATTTCTCTTGATGTATGACTTCTGAGTCTCTTCAGGATTGATTCGACTTATCTTGTAATATCTTTCACATGATATATTTCATCCCTTCATGTGTATTATCTAATGATATTCATTCTTATCTTGTTATTCTTCCATAGGTATATTTATTCTTGGAACACATTATCTTCCAAGAGATAGATATACAAGATATGTACAAAAGACGATGCAAGCAAGATATGTACAGAAAATAAGAAGAGTGTTGTTACCTTTTAGTAGAAGAATTCTCTTCCATCCTGCTTAGTCTTCTTTGTCGGTTCCTTTTCTTCAGAAATTGATGCTTCGTGTTTCTTCTTTCTTTTCTTTAGCTCGGGACACTGATTTCTATAGTGACCATACTTCTGACAGTTGAAGCATTGCATTTATGAGATGTCTTTCTCTTGATTTGGCTTCCTCCTTGAACTGAACTTCTTTTTGTTTATGAAGTTCTTGAATCTTCCTGTGAAGGCTTGATCATTGTACTTCTTTTGAGGTTTCTCTTTTGCATTGATCCTTGATTCTTCTTGAGCATAGCAAGTCCAAAGTTCTTCAAATGTCGGGTACTCCTTTCTTGTATTCATGCTGGCAGAAAATGCATCCCATGTCTTGGGAAGACCATTAAGTACTATGTTCACCAATTCCTTTTCTGAAGTGATCTCTTCAATAGCTTGTAGTTGATCTCTTAAATGGGAGATCCTTACAAAGTATGATGTTATGTTGTCATCATCATTCATCTTCATGTCACGGAGCTCATTCTTCAGACTCATAACTTGTCCAATGTTTCTGACTGAGAAGATATTTGTTAGGGCATCGTACATCTTCTTCAATGAGTCAATATGGGAGATGTAGGGTATCAAGTGGTCTTTTATGGAATCCACTATGATACTCATGGCATTGATGTCAACGTCTTTGAACTTCTCCATAGTTGCAATGTTCTACGGTTCCTTCTCTTCTCCTTCTTTAAACTCTAGCTTCACGATCTTTCCTGTCACAATATCCAGTACTTTATTCTTGGCAAGGATGAGGTCAATCCTTGTCTTCCACGCTCTGAAGTTAGAATCTCCATCTAACTTGTTCTCAGACTTCATAGAGTTCATCATGGCTTGCTTGACTTGGTCAAACCCTAGATTTGACCAGAAATCCAAACTTCACGTCTTGGCCTTCTGAGAGTACCAGGAGATGCACTGGGCTAGGGCACATTGATCTATCAGGAGATTAGGTCAATCTCGTCACTTAAGGTGCCTCAACAAGAGGTTTAGGGTTTCTGCAACTGCTTCTGCTGGTAACCCTAGCTGCAGTGCTTTTGGAATATGCTCCTGCTAGTAACCCTAGCGACAGTTCCTCAACGAGCTCAATATCTAGCGGCTATGTTTCCTTCTAGCATTTTAGGCTGACTGAAGAGGTGTTCCATTACTTGTTGGAATATAGAATATGGTGTGCTCGTTTTACCATTGACGATACCCTCGTCACCCAACCATAGGTCGAAGCCTCCCTCCAAGCACCTTAACCTTGACTGAGAATTCCTCCGAAAGCAAACCCTAGGCTAGATAGCCAAACAAGGAGCAGTGCATCAATCCCCAAGGATAGCGCATCACAAAAGACTGATCAAATGTTCCAAACCCTAGCCAAGAGATATCCAAGCCAATACTGAAACTAGCTGCTACTGCAGCTACACCTGCAACCCTCCTCCAAACCTGCGCACCAACTGCAACTACAGTGCACACCAACTGGGAAAACTGCAGTCCTGAGATACTGTCAAATGAGAACTGGCGCCCTGTATTTATAGTAATCCTGCCAGCTTGCTGGGGCCGACTTCTCCTTCTGGGTATGTGTCTGTTCAGTATATTATTATTAATTCTGGTCGACTTCTTCTCTTGGAGGCTAATAGCCTAATATAAATTTTCTCCTTGAGCCGACAAGGCTTCTAGGGTTATTACCCAACTCATTAGGGTTTCTCTTGCTTCCCGGAGTCTTCTATTCTCGTCAGGTTCACATGTAGAGGTAAATACCTCCCGCAGCTACCATAATATTAACAACAACCACATATTATGTTGATATTAATTTTCAACATTCCCCTATTAGTTGGATCCCTTTGATCCAACTCCTACATGACCCAATTATATTTCCAGTTATGTTCTCTAAGTAAACTTGGATATTTAACACCAAATTTTTTCTTGAAGCATTTCATTTATCCTTTTCTTGACTAATTATATCAACACTTGGATTAGCTTGATGAATTATTACTTTATTCTTTCTTGACCCATCTGGTTTTTCAATCTGACATGAATATTCAACTTATGTCATGCCATATTTGATTACCTTCATGCCATGCTTCCATTGCGCACTCTGATAGCAATAATGGGGGTGTTATCTCCAACTGTAGGACTGATCTTTGGAAATGTTGTCTTCCTCAAACTAGAATTTCATTCGGGTTTTCCATGTTGCTTATTGAATCCAACTTCTGATCCAATAAATTCTTAAATATCTCAAATGTAAAGTGAAGAGTTGTCTATGTCCTTCTTTCTTCGATCTGTAGACATATATAGTACTTTTTATATTTTAAATGTAACCATTACATCCAAAACAAGCATACAACAAATCATGTTAGCTAGAACCATAATATACCATTTTGGTCATATATGCACAATTTTCCTTTTAAGGTCACCAACAATATTCTTTCTGACTTCGTGTGATCTAAGATGCTCAATCCTCAATTATGATGGAATACCTCAAATTCTCTTTCCAAGACCTTTCCATTGACTTCTTCCTTGTACAATTCTGAGTCATGAGCAAAAAGTTATGGATAATTGAAAATTGTCTTTTCTGTGATGTAATCCCTATGCAATTATTCTCCTTTCTCATAGAAAAAATAGCTCTTGGACCTTTGTTTCATCCACTCATAAGGTTCACAGACCTTCTTTACCACTTTTGATACAGGTCCAAACATCGAAACCCCACGGGATTCCTTTTCTAAGCCCCTTTTCTTCCTTAAAAAAGAGTTAATTTTCGGGCACTAGCCCTTTTTCTTTTTCCCCCAACCATATGTGACCACGGGTTGTGACCAAGCGCTAACTAATAAGTGCTTATCTGAATCTTCGGGACTTTAGGCATCCGCTTCTCCAGAGCTTTGAAACTTCAGGCTTCGGAAGTTCCACCTACTCCACACCTCGTTTCCTCTAAACGCCGAATTGACGAATATCTAGAGTCTCATCAACAATCACGCACCAGGGATATTTACTACGTGGCAGAAAAATAGAGACAACACATGGCCCAATATGATGGGTGAAACGTGTCAAGTTATAATTGGCAAGAATGGTATTTGAAAATAATGAAATAATATGACACGTGGCAATTGTCAAGTGTGTCCACGTCACCCTAGGTGACATCAGCAGGCCACGTCACTCTGGTGCTTTGTGACTTCAGAACTTCAGAATTTAGAGGTTTCTACCTCAATAATCTGTGATTTTTTCAAATGACAAACCGACGAAGTACTGAACAAGTGATCCTTCAGGGTTTCATAACTCTAACGCTTTGGAGCTTCGGGCTTCAAAGAACTTCACAACAAAGCTCAACAATTCTCCCAAATTCCAAACTAGCAAACCAATCCACGTCACTCCTGGTAACGTCATCACGTTGTGTCACTCTAGCACTCTGGAGCTTCGGTCTTCAAAGGATTCCATAAATTCTTCCATCATTTCCTCTGAACGTTGAATTCACGAACTTTTGAACCTTCTGGGGTCCACTTAGTACAACTGTCATCAATTAAGTTGGTGACATGTGGCCCCACGATCAGTGACACATGTCGGATTATTATTGGTACAACAGGGCCTGTAAAAGTACAAAACTAGATGACACATGGCATGCTTAGAGAAGGTCCACATCACCCCAGGTAGTGTCATCATGCCACGTCACAATCCATGCTTCGACACTTCGTAGCTTTGGGCTTCAGAGGATTTCTTGAGTCAACACAACGTTTGTCCCAAATGTCGAATTGTCGAACAGTCGCTTCCCGGAGCTTCAGGACTTCAGGGCTCTGGGATTTTGGAGCTTTCCTCAACACTACTCCCCAATTATTTCGAACTCCGAATTTTTGAACTATGCTACTCCGGAGTTTCAGGACTCCAGCGCTTCGATACTTTGGGCTTCAACGAATTTCACATTACAACACAATATTTTCCCCGAACCACTTCTCTCTGGAGCTTCTATACTTTGGCACTTCGAAGTTTCAAACTTCGGAAGACTTTACTTTATAGCACTTCAAAATACCCGAATGTTGAATCGACAAATATGATGATCTCCTTTGCTCGACTTTCAAACAATTAATGTAGTGACACGTGGTCCCAATTGGTACTAAGTTCCTGTAAATGGTACACAAACAAGTGACACATAGCATGCTTAGAGTAGGTCCACGTCACTCTAGGTGATGTCATCATTCCGCGTCATATTTGGCATCCTAGGACTTTGACACTTCGGGCTTCAGAAGTTTTTATATCCACACACATTATAACTCCCGAATGTTGAATTGCCGAACAATTTTTTCCCAGAGCTTCGGGACTTCGGGGTTCCAGGAGTTCAGAGATTTCTTCAACTCATTTCCATGTTTCTTCCATACTTCGAAGTGACTAACCTTCTGAAATTCCAAACGCTGAAATTTCGAATAGGATGATTTGCGGACACTTGTCCCTGATAATGGATGGTCTCGATTGGTTCCAGACTTCGGGGCTTCAGAGAAAACTCCACTTCATGCAACCAAAAAAATACTTTTTCGAACCGTCGAACCACTTGGGAAATCCAACGGTCCGCCTTCTCTCGAATGATATATGGTTGAGAGTCACTCCGAGACTTCGAATCTTTGTGCTTTGGCCCCTTTCTCAAAAAAAATTAAAACTCACCGAAGTAATGAAGTCGAAAGGACTTAAGGGTTAACCATCATGCTCCTTTCCCAGATCTGACGGCTGTGAAGGGTGTGCCTTCTTCCGAACAGATCCAATGGGAAACATCTAAACTTGTCCAAAATCAACCATTTTTGTGATTTCTCAAACTGTTATACCTCTTGATATTTTGAACACAACCAAGGAATTCCCTCAGCGCCCTCCTGACATTCTGTAATTTCATCTCTTTGAAACTTGGCTTCAATTTCCACTTATACAACCCATCGAGGTTCATTTTTGAAACCATGGTCTCTGAGACCATATTGTAACATCCCCGACCACCCAAGCCAGGCCATGCTACCTCGTAGAAGCACTCTTGCTAAACTCTTATACCATATTGTAACGTCCCCCGACCATCGAGGTCGAGCTAGGTCACATAAAACACTTTCTTACTGAGCTTCTGATAACCAAAATTTAACATACCCAACCATAGACCTACTGGGATATGGCACACAGAAACTCTTGCGGAACATCATACATATATAACATAACAAAAAATTACATTATGCTAATATACAAATTAATGCGGAAATAACAATAAGCCTACAAATACAACATATACATGCAATAATTATAAATATTAGACATGTAAAAATACACAGCATGTAAATGAACATAAAAATGGTACTATATTTTTGTAGAAGACCACCAACTGTGTACATACCTTCCACGAACCTCCCAACCATAGACCACACTGCTCATCACTCTCAATAGTGGGTCACCCTCAAGCTGAGACTAAACTCCACTCGGGTAAAGGGATTCCTAGGCTAGGTTGAGACAATGGGATGCTACACAGTCAATCCAGAAGGATTCCCTCCTAGATAACTTATACACACAACCTACAACCTCTCATTCCCCACATTTTTGTCCCACCCCAGGAAGTGTTCCCATTCTCTACTCAACAGTCCTTCGACTGCCGCACTTCCCTTCCAGGGCTTCATCAAGAGGCTATACATGAATTCTCAGAGCACTATAGTTGTTGTTGGGCTCCCTCCAGGAGAAATTACTTCCCCAACAACCTCTCTCACCTAGAGAGAGTTTCTCACAGGCTTGACAACTTGCTTCTTTTTTCCAGCCAACTCTCTCACCTAGAGAGAGTTGCTCACAAGCCTGACAACCTGCTTCTTCAATCCAACTCCTTAGAAAATACAATAAGGTGATAGAAATAATAAGGCTTTGTATGGACGCATACAATGGCATCAAGCCATGCTCAATCCATGAACCGCATTGGCAACAAGAACCAATCGTTAATACATGACACGAGCTCAAGAAAATACAGGTGTTTCGGGCTTCATAGGAAATACACAAGATAACTAAAGTATAACTATGGGTTCCATAGGTGTGTACATGCTTATAGGTTGATAATGGAGGTCATGGCTCAGTGTGTGAGTGCGTGTGTGCATGGGAAGCCTGGAAAGAATGGAATATAACCCCCAAGAATGACGAGTTTTCCAAAATATAACTGTGTGTCCCAAATTAGACACTTCTCTTCATGAAGCTACATGAGCTCCATATATAATTTGTTCCCTTCCCACCGGAACTTAGGATAACATAGGTTATTTCCCAAACCTTAGTCTTTTAGGAAATATATTATAATATTCCCTTAGAGATAATCCCTCAAGCTTATACCTTTCTCCTATCCTCTTAGCCCCTTCCCTTTCCCTACCTACTAGAGGTTAGTCCCCCATCCTCTTTTATCATGGTTGGTATACACACAGTGATGTATTATATTAATGATATGAGTATTTACATATACAAAAATAGGCTCATTGGCCTTTAGCATCTAGGCTCTCCGGCCTAATCATCACATAAACCTCCTAGCTTATAATCATCACTTGGCTCACTAACCTATAAAATATGTTACATTTACAATTACAATTGGGGCTCAGTCTTGGGATATTACATGATGCATGTATAATAAGGGTGGTTTATCTTATAAAAATTTGCATTGTTGAGTAATAAGTGTTCTTAAAAATTGTATCATTCATTGCTATCCATATCGCCTGTTAGTGCTAGAAGTTACCCCTAGACTGCTATAGGGTCAAGCCTAACACATCTTCAGTTATTGCTATGATTTTATAAATAAGGATGTGTTTGGGTTTTGAAAGAAGGTGGATCAGGTAAAGTGAAAGAGAAAGAATAAAGGAATAAGCTAAAATGCAGACCAGTGAATCACCATTGGGCATGGAATCAAGTAAACACTCTGTTAGATTGAAGGCCAGTAAACTACATATCAGACAAAGTACTTATATGATGATGGTTAGAAGAATGGAGAATGTGAAAAATAGTAGAGCATCCACCAAACAAAGATTCTCTCTACAAAATGGATTTGACAAGTACTTGAACAAAGCACACAAACAACAGGCAGATCACAACAAATCTTGTTGCTCAAGAATCTATTGTTTATGGACAGTCATTGATTCTCAATGGCTGTAACTTGTTCAAGCAAGAGGGAAAAACAGAATGGAAAACAAAGAAATCACAATCTGATAACACAACTCATAGGGATGTTCAATGTCAAAAATGAATGCTTAATAAAACTACCCATAGGCTTACAATGCTCATACACAGGTTGATTAATCAAATTCTTCTCAGGCCTTACCCTCTCGGGTCTCCTCCTTTGCCTCCTACAACTTGCTCATTAAATAGGCATATTACCAGTCTATCTTGAATAAAATGTCTTTGGTAAAATAAAAATCTTCAATCTAACAAAATCTAATAGAAACAAACTCAAAACTAAAGTTGGTTGCAAAAGTATCAAATAGATGAGGTTGCTAATGGATTTGTCATTTTTCTACTGATTTTCTGCCTTGAGAATCTCAATTGTAGCTTAAATGCCCAATTGCTGCCTAAAATCACGGATTGAATCCCCTTTTGTGAATCTGGAGTTGGACTTTGATTGGTAATTCATTGTTGCCAAGTGTCCCAAATCTGATCCTATTATTTGACTGCTTAATTCATGCCTTGAAGAACTACTGATCTTTTCCTGAACATATGGATCTTCAAACTAGTTTGTTGCCAGATGTAATCTGTTACCATTAATAATTTGTCACTTGTATCTTTGCATCAAAACTCTAGATCTACACTTGAATCTTGCTACTTGTGGATACCATCGATAGATAATGAACATGACTTCTCTTAATGGATGGTGTTTTCCTCCTGTTGACCTGGCATTCTGCTCAACATATGCAATCGAATATCAACATCCCCCTTCTCTTAGGTAAATAATTTTTGTTCTTCATTATTTCCATCTCTGGAGATTTCATAGGAGTTAAGGGTGTTATAACAGTAACCTATGGCTACTTGGCGAATAGTTATCTTAAAAAAAAATGGAATAGAATGCAAAAATGTGGCATTTAGTAAGAGAAAGTAAGAAATCTTCTGGACCTGCACTTAACCAATATCACAAAAATCCTTTCCTGCATTCTGAAGTAGCTACTATCAAGAGAATACTCTTTAGAGATGATCGATCAAAAGAGGAAAAATATTTGCCTTGGTTCGCTCACGTTTTAAGAGTAACTTCCCTCTAACACACCTTGGCTAGAATATCTTCCATGGTTTATGCATATGTGGTTATGAAGCAATATTCCATCATTAACAGTAATTAAGCCAACCTTAGGTAATCTGAACCAATCAAGGGTGTCCATGCCTAGTGTGAGAGTTGTCCATGATGTCATATAATATGAAGAAATATGCTTGAAGCCATTCAATACATCAACCAAGCACACATCCAAGAAAGACTTCATCTTCTGATATTTCCTTTCATGCTTTCAATAGCATGTAGCTGTCTATTACAGACAGACCGTGGTTCAACTTTCTTCCGGGCACCGTGTAGTCCATCATCTTCTCGACCTATTGACGGGTGTCTTTGGTGTAATCGAATGCAAAATCGTTTAGAATCTGAGCCTTAAGCTCAAGATAAATTTCTTCAAACTTTGTTTTCATGTTGACGATGCCATTTGAAACCATGGATTTACAAACCCTAATTTCGTGGATATCATAGAAACAAATAAAAGAGAATTAAATGACTTTTTCGTCTTGGAGATCATGAGTGACTCACATTTACGGGAAACACCAATAGCTAAGGTAATATGATCATAACCTGTAGCAATATCGCACAGCAAAAGGGTGCTTCTTTTTCATGCTTTCTTCCATTGAATATGGATACGCTCGATCCGCATCTGGAGGATATGAAAATGGCCCTGTATCTGGATGGTCAATTGGAGAATCTGTCGATGCCCCTATTACAAACAAAGAAATTGCAAATCCAGCAACATCTGTTTATAAATGTGCAACATCGATTAGAATTTCCAGGCTGTTAGTTTTTATACCACCTCCACGCTCATGAAAACCATACAAAGTATCACAACAGTCCAGATATTTCTAATTGATGTTGATCGTGTCCTTGCATCTGCAGCACAATTTCCCCCATCTGAAAATCCACAACCTGTGCCACAAGTCATACTATCAACAATTGGCCTAGTTTTCTGTTATGATTCCTTGAGTTAACACTGCTCGGATAGAACACTTGGATACTCAAGAAATCGAGCATTCGAAAGTATGCCTATTAGTTCCTTTTCCCCATCATAAAAATCGTCCCAACACATGACCAACACTTGGATGTCCAGAACAAATCTATGTCATGTTGATGGCAGGTGCTTGACTTTGTTGACACATGGATCTTTTCATTGACAACTGGTAAAATCAGCGCCCCTCAAAATGGATGATCAAGTGTTGTGCACATAGATACGTGGCTCATCCTTCATGTGGCTTGGCGCTTAGCACTAGGCTTTGGCTTGACTTGTGTGTTGATTGCAGGTGTTGGAGATTGGCTCCCGGCCAATAACTTGCTAGACTCATTATTAAGTTTAATATTAGCTTTAAACACATTTTACTAGTGCAAAGGCCAATTTATCTTGATGAAGTGGAATCAGGGCATAATAACATTGTGAAGGCGTATGGAACAAGGACTTCCACCTTTCTTATACCTTCCTCCAATGAGGCAAGTTAAAATCTCAATACTATTTCTGGCATATACGATACTAGTGCTCAGGAGCAACACTTCTCGGTGCTACGGGAATAACCCCATTCCTACAACAAGGATAAAATTGAAAATGTTAGTATCTGGATACTAACATCGCCCATAGGGAAAAATAAGGAAAAGGGTGATGATTTTTCCTTACCTCCTTATCCTCCAACCATCCATTTAAATATTCTTGCATGAACTTTCCATCCTACTTCCCCTTTCTTCCAATGAGTCTTGTTACAAAACAATATAGAACCTAGTGCAAAGACTTCACAAGGCACTAGGGCTAATGGAACATATAACATGTTACCATTGTCACCTACGAAACAACTTCCCTCTATTTAGTGAAGGAATAATATCCAACACAAGGAATACTTCCCTAGTAGCCTCCAGGAATCCATATGCAATACAAAATCAAGTCTATCCCCCCCTGGGGTGACTACTCAAACTATAACCAATGAAAAACTATAGACAAGTGTTAATGAGGTGGTGAAACAAGAGAATTTCTAGATTTGAAGTAAAGATGATCTAGGTCAATTTGATAGGTATTTCAAGTCAGGTATAGCCTCAAAAGGATCCCCAATTACTAGAAATAAAGAAAAAAGTATAGGGTTGTTATAAAAATATTAAAAATCCCCAATGATGCCTCCAAGATGAAGTAAACCAGCTCAAAAATCAAATTGTCCCACATGAAAGTGATGTAGAACTCACATGTGTGGCATGTGTGGCCTCAAAAGGGGACAACTCACTCAAAAAGTGGTGAAAACAGGTAAAAGTGAAACATTTCCATGAAAGGGTGCAACATTTCATCTCCATGAGGTGCCTCATGTCTCCAAAGGGTGTGACATCTCATCAAGATGTGCCATATCATCATAAAGAAGCCCAAAACGTCACATCTAGGTGCCCCATCATAAAAATGTGAAATATCACATCATCCAAGTGAAACATCCATCATCAAAGGGTACTATCACCAATGGAAAGGTGCTACATCATCTCTCCAAGTGTAATGTACTCAAGCAAGGGTCCAACATCCTCTAGAGAAGGTGGAATTTCCCATAAAGTAATCATGAACATGCAATGTCCCATCATCAAGGAACTCAAGGTTATATCCCATGTGTGCTAGGGTGTCTCATCAATGGAGCCACATCATCAAAATTCTCAACATCCTCATAAGAGTGTAGAATGACCTCTCTCAAGTGGTGGGGATGACCTCCATAAAAGTGTTCTAATATCCCCTCAACATCCTCCAAAGGATCTAAGTGTCAACGGATGCATATGGCTATGTGCAATCCATCATACGTGGAGAGGATCATGTGGCACATGCATCATAAGGACCAGAGGCAAGGTACACAATCCAAACACAACATATAAAATGAGTCATGTCAACACAAAAGCCATTAGATAGATCTCACAAAGTATCCTCTTCAAACTTCATAGTACTTTACAAAGTTATACATTTTTCCAAGTCTAGGTTTGGGAGGATCATTATTACCCCTTATTAGGTGTGCCAATACCCAGGCTAAGAAGTATGTACCAAGGAACCCATCAAGGAGTATGAGTAATGGTATGTGGTATGGATTAGGGTTTATTTCATGGGGAAACTGTCATTGACATGCAAGGCCATGTATGATAATCATCCTCATGAGTGCCTTTGTAGAGGGAGCGCTTAGGTGATGAGGTACCCTTTCCTCTACACTGTGTCTTTCCAAACCCATGTTTGCCTTTTTATTTATAGATTTAAGCCTTTTTGGCTTTTGAATTTTGATTTGCTAAGTCCTTTTGAAATTTATGCATTCAATGCATAGGAATTGGGATGAAAGCTTCTTTGCAATGGGGTAGAGTTCATGCTTCTTTCTTTCTTGGTTTTTAACACTTTTCTTTTCTTGTTTGTTTCTTTTCCTTGCATTTTGAATTAGGGATTTTTCTATTTCTATATCATTTTTTATAAAGATGCATCAACCTTGGGAATTCAACCCCCTTCTCATATGATTATGAAGCACACAAATTTTTGGGATACATGTAACAACCAACCCAAAAGAAAGGAAAATGGATAGGGCATAGATGGAGTATGTTATCCATGGTAAGGGATATGAACACATTACGCTCATTAAGCCCCCCTAGTAGTACAATGTTTCCCAAGAGTGACAACACTTGACTAGAAGATGATGATGTCCACTATTGGAGTCGCCCTTGTTTTCCTAGCCCGTCACAAATTTCATTCTTAATGCTTGAAATATAAGGATGGTTTTCATATTTTCCCTCTGAGATATCGAGATCTCTGAAACTTTATCACACGAGCAGCGATGATTATTATACTCTAGAAACGAGTCCCACCTTTCATAAAAATGTTTCCTCTTTTGTTCTACTTCGGGATCTCGTAGGTCGGATACTATAAGTCATATAGTTCACATGTCTCGAGCCACGAAACAACGAAATCGTTTTAATTTTTCACTCAAGATAGTAACGAGGGTAAAGTTTTCCCTAACCCATGATTAGACGTCGTTGGGGTTTCGCGCCTCCATGTTCGTCAAACCCAAAAATTTATTGTCATAGCCCCGATAGCTGAGAACACGAGGTCCTTATTTGAATAACCCATGTCAAGGTTAAAGGCAAAATCTAACCGTGGTAAAACATTCTCTTGGCGTTTCGCCACTCGACGTTGTCCTTTTCGAAAGTTACACCGTCTAAACCCCGACTCACGAAATCACGATGCAGTTATAACATGATTAATTAATCACTTAATCCAATATTATCTTCCCTTTTAATTAACTCATGTTATCGCGATCTCGCGGTTTCGCAGCTCGGCATGTAAATCTCCCAGAAACTTATCTTCGAAACTCCGAGTCGCGATATGGAGAATATAATAATTATAAAATTAATCGAGCCCCAAATCACGATTACCTTTTTATCAACCAAAATCAATCTCCGCAGTCTCGGATGTTAGAAATTCAAAGTGTTAAAATAAAATCCCCGATATAACGAGTACCAAAATATTGATTAACGTTGGTAAAACTGGATTAATTAAGCTAAATCAAGACATATCCCGCGTTTCGATGCTTGCATGATTCACGAGGTAGTCTTATTCTTTACATATGCCAACTGACTTTTAAACCGCCAAAATTTATGACATTAATGAAGAAATAGGGTAAATCGATAAATATAAGATCATATTTTTATGGCAAAATTTATTTCCAAATGTGATTTGACAGACTTGTTATGAAAGGTACCGAGTTTTCAAATATATATAAGGGTTGTTGTTCATTATAACAAATGCATTTCATATTACACAGAGCACATTATCTCTAAGCAGCTGACTTCTGTATGTATACACATTTCTATCGCAGAAGAGCCAAAACGCAATCTCCAGCCATGGCTCCGCGAAAAGCATCAAAGGCAAATGTTGAGGTTTCAGGACAAGGCTCAGACAATGTCGCTGATACTTCGCCTCAAAATATCGATTCGGTCCCGAATTGGTCGTTCGTTTCGAATATTCTACAGGCAGAGTTGGTGGACTATTCCGACGACTCCAGCGACAACGAAAAAGATGATATAACCACCAAGTACAAAATATTCATCCAATCTGGAATGCATAGAGTAGCAGCTCGACCACGGTTGCTTCCATACTATAACATGGTCCGATGGGCATTGGACCATGTAGGCATACCGACCAGAACCATCATGAACGAGCAAAAATTCACCATCGGGACTTTCAGGCCGGAACATCTGCAAGTCATGTATAAGCTGCTCGCGACGTCCGACTACACATATGGTGTTGAATTCTTGGACGAGTTCAAGCAGAAGGAGTGTGTACAGTATGATAAAACCATGTCCAGTTTAATAAAGGATTGAGTTTCGAACATCATGAAGTTCAGAGCTGATAGCCACGACATATATTCAATCGCTTCTTTAGAACCACAGTAAAAATATGTGGCCATCATGACATGCAGGTTATACGGGAGAGAGGACACCTCACATTTTTTCCTTCCGTGGGTGCCTCTAATGTTTCGGGTCGCCAAAGGCAGTTCATTCGACTGGGCAAAGCTGCTTTCTGATAGCTTGACCAGTCGGATCACAGAGTATCGGGTGTAGAAAGAGGACGGGAAGGCGTCTTCGTTCTTCATGTCTGCATACATTATGGACGCAATTTGTTATTTGACTCCATTTCCCTTAATGAGCTGGAGTTGGACTCTAGCAGCAGACGAACCCATACACGTTTATCATGCAAAATTATGGGAAAACAAAGAGGAAAATTTTGTGTACGAAATCTTTAACTGGGTAATGGTGCCCCTGCATGTCGCCATTTTTGGTCACCCGCCACCCAGGATCTCGG
>ML807488.1:0-20556 GCA_009831015.1 Picea engelmannii | reverse complement strand
TTCCCATGGTTCTTAAATCTTGAGGGTTTAAACCCCTTCTTCTTGAATCCCGAATTACTTTTCTTCTTCCAATCCTCATGAGGTTATGTCTTGTTCTTGAATTGCTCATAGCAATACCATTCCTTCCAGATAGTGTCTTCTAATGTATTTGGCTCATCAAACTCAATTGTATCCTAAAAGGAATGAGGTAGTTCACTAATAAATCATTGCATATTTACCTTTTCATCCTTTATGTAGGGAACATACCTTATCAACTCAAGGAACTTGTTGATATATTCATCTATTGTGAGTTGCCCCAACTTGAGCTCATAGAATTCCTTGGTCTTCCCATCAAAATATTTCTCTCATAGATACTTCTTCTTGAAGTATTTCTCAAATTGTTTCCATGACAAGTCCTTCTCATGGATTCCTTTCACATTCCTAAGGTCCTCCCACCAAATGGAGGCCTTTCCATTCAGGTTGAAAATGGCTATTCGATCCTTTAAGTTTTCAGAGTAGTCATGAACTCTGAAGTACTTGTTCAAGCCAAGAAGCCAAAATTTTGCTTCTTCCCCCTTCTTAATATCTCCATCGAAAGTGGGTGGCTTGGCTTTCTTGAACTCTTCAGGGTCATGACTCTTGGAATGTTTCCTCTTCTTTCCTCTCCTCTAGGAATGTGAGCTAGTTTTTCTACTAGAGGATCCCTTGGAGTTGTCAGTTTCCTCACTAGAGGATTCTTTCAATGAGTGTCTCTTAACTCCATGTTGGGCCTTATTTGACGTGCTTCTCCTTGTGTGGCCACTTTCAATACCTTTCTTTCATACCACAGGTGGACTTTGAGTTTTCTTAGTATGATGTTTGTTCACATGACTGGATGATAGTCCATGTTGCAGTTGCCTTTGTATATATGATAAGCTTTGCAGTAGGACTGAGTTAATTTCGGTTTGATTTTCCTGCTCTTTTATCAACCTTTCATTGTCATCCTTACAACTCTGTAATTCTGCCATGAGGCTTCTTACAGTTTCAGCCAAATCTAGAGGGGTTTCCAATGCCCTCCTTTCATCAGATTCTTCCTCTCTATTGTGGGAGATTTCACCCAATTCATGGCGTGTCACCATCCTTTATGTTGTAGTTTTTCCTACTGTCCGTTGACTTCTTGAGTGCTGATAAAACACTTTATGTTAGTTAATCATTTACTAGTTTGTGAACAACACACAATTCCGGTTTTTTTTTTTTTTTAAACATATACAACAACATAAAGTTTCATTCCTCTCTTCAGTAGAGGTTTAAATAATCCTCTTAGGAATGGGGTAAGATAGGGTGTTACCCTTAAAGGTTCTCTAATAAGGTTTTTAAGTGACTCGTTCATGAGCCCAAGCAGGCCAAGTGTTGTTGCCTACTCTGATACCAATTTTTAACACAGCCGACCCCTAAGTACCCTTTTTAGGGATGGGGCATTAAAAAATTTCTTACTTTAATCATCTCAAATCCTCTCTCTGAAGATCCATCCTATTCTACTCAACCATAGCTTTCCAACAACTGCAACCAGACTCAAATACAGGCTCTGGATTGCAAGTTATGGCCTCCTGAATCTCTTCGGGCCTTATTAGTCAAGGGCCATGTGGCGCCCACGTGGGTCCATATCATTCATACCATCCCCAGGTTTATACATCCACGACGGAATTCCATCCACCATCCAATCCAACGATAAGACTTGATCCTTGTTTAACACATAAGCTAGAGGGGATTTTGGTGTTCGACGCTTTGGTGTTGAACTTCTATTTTTCTTTCTGCATGGATGTCCTTCGGGGTCCCAAATTATTGAACTCCCGAAGGAGTTCGAAAATGTGCCACGTGGATCTGGCCTTCAAACTTTGGTCCTTTTAGCTTATCTATGACACTACACTCCAAACCTCCAGAGTTCTAAAGTCTCGGACTCCCGAAGGGTCCACCCTTACACGTGGTGGCATATTAAACGCGAAGGTAAGGACAGGTGGGTCTTCAGTACTCCACCTGCCAAAAGTACCAATGATATGGATTTTATGAGAAGAATGAAATGAATATAGATTATTAATAGGTGCTTAACGAAAAATAACAGAGATACAGTAAAACTGGTTTTCTATTCAATAACGAAATAAGTTGAAACTGTAAAATCCAACGGAAACAAGCTTGCTGGAATGGTGGCGGCTTATCTCTGAGAAGAGATGTGACGGCAGTGTGCATTCGCCAGAAGAAGGTTACAATGAGGCTCTGAAGGCCTTTTTACAATAAGAAAGAATGCCCAAAACCCCAGACATCCAAAAACTTAACCCTAGGAGATGAAGCGCCAAAAGTCATGTGGGCCCCGTTTGGGTAAGTTAGTACATCAACTTCTCGGGGTCGTAACTTTTGCATGTGATCTCCGTTTTAGGCGTGTGATAGCCCGTTGGAAAGGTATCATCGAGGATATTCATTTTGGGGGCTCAATCATTCCTTTGGATATCATTGAGGAGCTCGATCCTGAAAAACCTTCATTTAGGCCCTCAAAATGGCCCTGAAAGTTAAAAATGCTAAAAATAGTAAATTGCCAAAATTGTCAGAAAATTGTTTTGAGCCAGTTGGAAAAGGTGGGTGGCCACCGATATCCATCTGGATCAACCAAGAAAATATGTGCCAGGGGGTGACATGTGGCAAGGAAGCGATAGCATGTGGCCACATTAGTGGGTGACATGTGTCACGTTCTAATGGGCACATAGGGTCTGTGAAACATACGAATCAAAGTGACATGTGGCACGTCAATCATGGGTCCATGTCATCCTTGGTGTCATCAACATGCCACGTCACTCCAAACTGATAGCCATCCAATTCCCTTAGATCTCACAGTCAAGATGTATCCACATAGATCCTGTCATCTGTAGCCTCTATTACTTCGTAACTTTGGTGTTCGGGGGATCCACTATGTGACTTCCTCCTTGCTCCTAGAGTGGTCAGTGTCAGCCTTACCATGGTCTAGATCTAACGGTCACGGGAGACCCTGAAACACCCTTAGATCTACAACTCTAATCAGTTCATGAATTCAATGTTCGGGTGTTCCACTCGCTTACCACCACATTTCTCCTGGGGTGGTCAACGTCAGATTGACCTTGGTATGGATCCAACGGCCAGGGGAGATCCCAAAGATTCCCTATATCTATGGTTCTCGTTACTTCCCAGCTCTGAACTTTAGGGATTTCAACATTATGTAAGCTCCTCTCTCCTGAAGTAGGACTTCGTCGAAGTATCGTATGTGAGTCCCTCCACTAGTTGATCAGATGGTTAAGAGGGGTTCTCAACGGATTCCCCAGATCCATGGATCACATCAATTTGTAACTCCGACATTTGAGGAATTTGGTGCTATAACACATATATTCTCCCGAAGTAGTCAACACTAGACTTACCTCGTCGTAGATCTAACGGCTAGGAGGATTCCCGAATACCCTCGGATCTGCAGATCGTGTTACTTCTTGATTGGTAAATGGGTAGAGGTTTAATGGTGGGACATGTCTATCTGCTACGATTAGGGGAAACCACCAGTTTTCGGTCAACCTCGTGGGTAATTGTAACAACAAGTTTCCTTTGGCTGGTTTGAAAATGGTAAGGTCATAAAACCTCGGAGCTACGAACTCCCGGAGTTCTGAAGCCAGAAAGGCTTAGCTCCTTTTGAGCCTAGAAAAAGGTTCTCAGACCTTGGTCATATGGACTCTTGGACAATCCTCGAGGCCACACACTCAACAACTAGCTGTGACTTGGTTAGAATCGTGGATGAAATCCCTCAGTCACACAGGTGAAGGGTTTGAAGGAGGTGCCCTCCTTCCACAGAAGTCAAACTTAGCGACCTGCGAAAGGTGAGTTAAAAGGTCGATATGACCAAGGTTTTCCAACGAATTCTGCCCAGAATCCTATATCATGAAATCATTCCTTGGGAAGAATTTCCTTAGGAAATTCCCAACCAGTGCAGAGACCATATCTTATTCTTAGACTCACTTACAGACCCATGTCCCATAACTCTCTAACGGCTAAGCTGAGGCAAACAAGAGACGATTAAAAAACATGGGTTCACAAAAAATAATAAGCATTTCTAACAATTTACTAAACACTGTAAAATTTAACCATAAATTTAGGCATTCAACCATCACTTCCATTTCAGTACACAGAGTATGAAAATACTAATCATAAACTAGAAACCATGAAGCGATTGTTGAAAGGGGTTCATGTTTCCACCCAACCATAGGCACAACCACTCCTAAATGTATTTACCATTGGCCACCCCCTAGCTAGACCATGATGCTCCGAGAGAGACTCTTTCTTTTTGCTCAGCGGAAGTTAGGGACATAGGTTACTCTCCCCCTCCCTCGAGAACTTAGCAAATGGTTTTCTCTATACAAATCAAGAGGGTCTGCAACGACTACTTCCACAGTCACTCGTCAGCCTCATTTATCATCTTAGACTAAAAATGCTACTAACAGCTTATTTCTCCCATAATGAACTTGTTTCTTAGTTCTCCTTTGACCTAGAGAAATGAAAGATCTCTTCCTTCTTCTGGATATTGGTCTCTTAACTCCCCTTCCTCACAAATCTGCCTCTGTCGAATCACCTCCTTTATTTCCTTCCTTAGCAAGATTGTGTGGGTCCGAATCCCCAGCTCGTGGTCAAGTCTGTGATCCTTTCAGATGGGTACTCTACCCATATCCTCATTAACTCCTGAGGAGGATTTTCCAACTACCAGCCTGACTGATAATTCATTTATGGGTTAGAGGATTGTTCTGGGTCTGAGCAATTAAATCCAGTAAGGTATTGGTTTGGTGGGGCTCATCTCAACCATTTCTGGTTCCCCTCACCATCTCTTTCATAGCATCATGGTCTATCTTGGCAAACCCCCCTTTCTGCAGTTATGCAACACTATCCATTTTTAATTAATAACATAAATACATACATTACCTTTTAAAACAAAAGGTTCATCAAATCCAACAGTCACACATGTTTAGTTTGCCACAGTATTTTGGCAAGTTATAGTTATATTTACAAGTTGGGGGAAACAGGAGTATTACACTCTCCACAAACAATTGCCTACAAATGCTTTCCATTATATGCTCAACTCAATTCACTCATATTCCATGGTGCATTTATATACTCGGGTATGTTTTTCTAACACTTCATATCAAGTGATAATGTTAATACTTGGGGAATAAAAATTGTGATCATGGGTTGAATTGGATAATGAATCATGATTCTTTGAATTTTTACTTTTTCCCTTGTCTCACCTTGGTGGTTGTTGTTCCAGAGTCTGTACTTAAGGCTTAGAAGTACAATGTCTAGGCATCCGAAAGTGGGTAAAAGGTGGAAAAGGGAGAAACGTCAACCTTCGGCAAAGGAAACTAAGGAAGATTTCTACGTTGGCGTTGTCTAGCTTCCAACTGTTTCTGGATAGTTATATCCTGTTCAATAGCTGCCCATGAACGTTCGAGTTCAACCCAGGTAGTAGTTGTTTTAAGAATAGTGTCGAAAATGTTTAAGGCGATGTGTGTTTGATTCAATAATCTGGGTTCGATATTAGGCTGTGTTGGTACAGGGATAGTCATGGAGGAATAGTAAAATAACAAAAACTTCAGGGAGAAATTAAGTGTTGTCTCAATTTGGTCGTATAAAAGAGAATTTATAATTTCGAAAAGAAACAAAGTGCAAATCAAAGGCTCTTTCCCATAACTGAGTTATATCTTAATAAAAGGTATGAGGTGGGAGAAAAACATTTAGCTGTCTATGGTGTAAGGCTCCTATCAAGGGGGAGTCTCACATATAAACAAAAGAGGAAAACTATAAGAAAATAACCGATGTAGCAGAGAATATGTGTAGAATTCTGAAAATGTAGACTGGTCTTACACCCGTTGATAGCTGGTACAGAGGAAAAACAGTAAACAATTACAGAAAACCAAAATTCATTCGCTATAGTAGTGGTCGTACTAAATTATAACGAAGCATTCATCAGTTAATAATATGAAATGAAATGAAATATGAGATAAGAGAAAACAAACTCATAACACAGTCTTGACGGAATTGAGAATCTTTAGATTTGCTTTGTATTAACTCTCAAATTTGTAAAAACTCTGTTACAATCGACACAAAAAGGTCCAACCCTATTTATTTCTTTGTGTGGTATATTTATACAATTTTACAAATAAGATAGAATCTCAATAGTCACAAAATTTTGGTTATGACAGGGAGGAGAGAAATCGCTCCATTTCTTGTTCTCTGTCTTCACTTGGTGCCAGACGTTTGTCCTCGCGCGGGCTCGGTACATGCGACACATCTTTCAACCAGCTGAGATATTAGCCGCGACGGTTCTGCTTGACAGCTGGCTTCAAAGAAGTAACATTCTCGGGCTAACTGTTGCATCCTGTCTTCCATCTGTTCATCTATGATGTCGATGGCGCATAATTGTGCGCTGGGTCTAATCATGCATTTGTCTATTTGGACTATGTCCACCATAGTCATCTGGGAAATATCGGTCGAATCTCTTTCCTCTTTTTCCTTTAGATCAAGCGAGATTTTTTCCACATTCATTTGCATCAACGTCTCGGCATTACCTCTGCTGTCAATGCCTAGCAGATCACCGTCTATAGAACTAAAAGCCTCTTCTAAGGAATTGGTTATCTTTTTGGCTTGTTGCTTTCCTTCGACGATGTTATGCTCCCATTCTTTTAATAGAATGTTTCCTTTGGTTTTCTCTGAAATGGTGAACCTGGGAGTACTTTCCGAAACCCTGTTGTTTGTGGTTATCACAGCCTCTTGGAAGGCGACTCGAGCTGCTCTGGCTTCCCTTTCTCTGGCGGATAAGTTCTCCGAAACCTGGTTGACTAGCAAACAGTTGTCCCGGATGGCTTCTACCTTGGCGAGCAAATTTTGTTGTGCCGCAGAGACTCTGCTTCGAATCTCGATCGCCTGGGATTTGAACATCCCAATGTTTATCATTCTTTTCTCGATGATCTCCATCCTAGCCTATAACTGTTCGATCAAATCCCTTTGCTGGCTCGCTTGCCTCTGACCATCCCAGACGACCAGTTGCGCTTGCTCGAGCTTAGTTTTGAGCATCTCTATCTCGTTTTTATCGGCCAACCTGGCCTGCTCTATTCCTACGCTCGCCTGGTCTTTAGCAGTCTCTGTTGTTGTGGCTAGTCTAGCTTCAAGGGTCCTAATGAGGCGATTTTTTCTTTTAAGTTGGTTTTTTAAGAGCCCGACTGAAAATTGATTCCCCGAGGCATATGCTCCTAGTGTCCCTGCTATTTCAGTGGCGATTTGCTCATTCTTCTTGTCCTTTCCATTAGTTATAACTTTATATTTCTTGGCAGTTGACTCTCCTTCCTGATAGAATTCCCTTTTTACTACTGCCTTTCTCTTCTTATCGAAGAAAAACTCATTCGGAGGGAGTTATTCTACCCTTATGGGCCTCAACTCTTCATTGATTATCCATCCTGCATCGATATTTCCCTACATCGATTGCAAGGGGGTAACTGATGTGATAGGTTCTCCGATCTGCTTCGCTAATTTTTCCGGAGTAGCGACCAGACTCTGCTTCTTCGACAGGTCTGGAGTATTTATCTCTACTTCTGGACTCTTCGTTTGCTCCCCCTCGTCCTGGTGTTTTCCTTGATTGGGAGTCGCATCTTTAGATCCTTCGACATCTTTTTGTTTCGCCTCCGACATACTTGGACCCTCACCTCGCAACACTGTGAGAAGATAGCTACGTCGATGTTCCTGGAACTTCAGAACATCGACTCTTTCCTCGGGTGCCAAGGTTTGTATCCAAGCTAGAATCTCAGCATAGGACCTTTCTCCTCGGAAAATTTCATCCGAGGGTGAATTCTCATGCTCAAATCTCTTGAGCCCGCAATTGGCCAAATGATTGCTCACGACCCTCTGCAGATCGTGCTTCTTGTATTCGATGGAGACCAAATTTAGGTCTTCCAGGGCTGCGGCCTCGGATTTGGCATGCCCGAAATCTAATAAAGAATAAGAATTCAAATGAATAGGAAAAGGTGGCCATACCTTCTTTGAATATCCCTTAAACTCTTTGCTTATACCACCGACTATTGTCTGCCTAGCAACCTCGTGACAAGCCAACTTGTCGGGAATGAACAATGGCAATGCATGCGGGGGGACCGAAGACCCAAAAACTCTGAGGTATGAAAATTCGGCCTCTACATACCAGTCTGCTATGCTGCTCAGATTCATTACTATGCTGCCCGAGATCCTGGGTGGCGGGTGACCAAAAATGGCGACATGCAGGGGCACCATTACCCAGTTAAAGATTTCGTACACAAAATTTTCCTCTTTGTTTTCCCATAATTTTGCATGATAAACGTGTATGGGTTCGTCTGCTGCTAGAGTCCAACTCCAGCTCATTAAGGGAAATGGAGTCAAATAACAAATTGCGTCCATAATGTATGCAGACATGAAGAACGAAGACGCCTTCCCGTCCTCTTTCTACACCCGATACTCTGTGATCCGACTGGTCAAGCTATCAGAAAGCAGCTTTGCCCAGTCGAATGAACTGCCTTTGGCGACCCGAAACATTAGAGGCACCCACGGAAGGAAAAAATGTGAGGTGTCCTCTCTCCCGTATAACCTGCATGTCATGATGGCCACATATTTTTACTGTGGTTCTAAAGAAGCGATTGAATATATGTCGTGGCTATCAGCTCTGAACTTCATGATGTTCGAAACTCAATCCTTTATTAAACTGGACATGGTTTTATCATACTGTACACACTCCTTCTGCTTGAACTCGTCCAAGAATTCAACACCATATGTGTAGTCGGACGTCGCGAGCAGCTTATACATGACTTGCAGATGTTCCGGCCTGAAAGTCCCGATGGTGAATTTTTGCTCGTTCATGATGGTTCTGGTCGGTATGCCTACATGGTCCAATGCCCATCGGACCATGTTATAGTATGGAAGCAACCGTGGTCGAGCTGCTACTCTATGCATTCCAGATTGGATGAATATTTTGTACTTGGTGGTTATATCATCTTTTTCGTTGTCGCTGGAGTCGTCGGAATAGTCCACCAACTCTGCCTGTAGAATATTCGAAACGAACGACCAATTCGGGACCGAATCGATATTTTGAGGCGAAGTATCAGCGACATTGTCTGAGCCTTGTCCTGAAACCTCAACATTTGCCTTTGATGCTTTTCGCGGAGCCATGGCTGGAGATTGCGTTTTGGCTCTTCTGCGATAGAAATGTGTATACATACAGAAGTCAGCTGCTTAGAGATAATGTGCTCTGTGTAATATGAAATGCATTTGTTATAATGAACAACAACCCTTATATATATTTGAAAACTCGGTACCTTTCATAACAAGTCTGTCAAATCACATTTGGAAATAAATTTTGCCATAAAAATATGATCTTATATTTATCGATTTACCCTATTTCTTCATTAATGTCATAAATTTTGGCGGTTTAAAAGTCAGTTGGCATATGTAAAGAATAAGACTACCTCGTGAATCATGCAAGCATCGAAACGCGGGATATGTCTTGATTTAGCTTAATTAATCCAGTTTTACCAACGTTAATCAATATTTTGGTACTCGTTATATCGGGGATTTTATTTTAACACTTTGAATTTCTAACATCCGAGACTGCGGAGATTGATTTTGGTTGATAAAAAGGTAATCGTGATTTGGGGCTCGATTAATTTTATAATTATTATATTCTCCATATCGCGACTCGGAGTTTCGAAGATAAGTTTCTGGGAGATTTACATGCCGAGCTGCGAAACCGCGAGATCGCGATAACATGAGTTAATTAAAAGGGAAGATAATATTGGATTAAGTGATTAATTAATCATGTTATAACTGCATCGTGATTTCGTGAGTCGGGGTTTAGACGGTGTAACTTTCGAAAAGGACAACGTCGAGTGGCGAAACGCCAAGAGAATGTTTTACCACGGTTAGATTTTGCCTTTAACCTTGACATGGGTTATTCAAATAAGGACCTCGTGTTCTCAGCTATCGGGGCTATGACAATAAATTTTTGGGTTTGACGAACATGGAGGCGCGAAACCCCAACGACGTCTAATCATGGGTTAGGGAAAACTTTACCCTCGTTACTATCTTGAGTGAAAAATTAAAACGATTTCGTTGTTTCGTGGCTCGAGACATGTGAACTATATGACTTATAGTATCCGACCTACGAGATCCCGAAGTAGAACAAAAGAGGAAACATTTTTATGAAAGGTGGGACTCGTTTCTAGAGTATAATAATCATCGCTGCTCGTGTGATAAAGTTTCAGAGATCTCGATATCTCAGAGGGAAAATATGAAAACCATCCTTATATTTCAAGCATTAAGAATGAAATTTGTGACGGGCTAGGAAAACAAGGGCGACTCCAATAGTGGACATCATCATCTTCTAGTCAAGTGTTGTCACTCTTGGGAAACATTGTACTACTAGGGGGGCTTAATGAGCGTAATGTGTTCATATCCCTTACCATGGATAACATACTCCATCTATGCCCTATCCATTTTCCTTTCTTTTGGGTTGGTTGTTACATGTATCCCAAAAATTTGTGTGCTTCATAATCATATGAGAAGGGGGTTGAATTCCCAAGGTTGATGCATCTTTATAAAAAATGATATAGAAATAGAAAAATCCCTAATTCAAAATGCAAGGAAAAGAAACAAACAAGAAAAGAAAAGTGTTAAAAACCAAGAAAGAAAGAAGCATGAACTCTACCCCATTGCAAAGAAGCTTTCATCCCAATTCCTATGCATTGAATGCATAAATTTCAAAAGGACTTAGCAAATCAAAATTCAAAAGCCAAAAAGGCTTAAATCTATAAATAAAAAGGCAAACATGGGTTTGGAAAGACACAGTGTAGAGGAAAGGGTACCTCATCACCTAAGCGCTCCCTCTACAAAGGCACTCATGAGGATGATTATCATACATGGCCTTGCATGTCAATGACAGTTTCCCCATGAAATAAACCCTAATCCATACCACATACCATTACTCATACTCCTTGATGGGTTCCTTGGTACATACTTCTTAGCCTGGGTATTGGCACACCTAATAAGGGGTAATAATGATCCTCCCAAACCTAGACTTGGAAAAATGTATAACTTTGTAAAGTACTATGAAGTTTGAAGAGGATACTTTGTGAGATCTATCTAATGGCTTTTGTGTTGACATGACTCATTTTATATGTTGTGTTTGGATTGTGTACCTTGCCTCTGGTCCTTATGATGCATGTGCCACATGATCCTCTCCACGTATGATGGATTGCACATAGCCATATGCATCCGTTGACACTTAGATCCTTTGGAGGATGTTGAGGGGATATTAGAACACTTTTATGGAGGTCATCCCCACCACTTGAGAGAGGTCATTCTACACTCTTATGAGGATGTTGAGAATTTTGATGATGTGGCTCCATTGATGAGACACCCTAGCACACATGGGATATAACCTTGAGTTCCTTGATGATGGGACATTGCATGTTCATGATTACTTTATGGGAAATTCCACCTTCTCTAGAGGATGTTGGACCCTTGCTTGAGTACATTACACTTGGAGAGATGATGTAGCACCTTTCCATTGGTGATAGTACCCTTTGATGATGGATGTTTCACTTGGATGATGTGATATTTCACATTTTTATGATGGGGCACCTAGATGTGACGTTTTGGGCTTCTTTATGATGATATGGCACATCTTGATGAGATGTCACACCCTTTGGAGACATGAGGCACCTCATGGAGATGAAATGTTGCACCCTTTCATGGAAATGTTTCACTTTTACCTGTTTTCACCACTTTTTGAGTGAGTTGTCCCCTTTTGAGGCCACACATGCCACACATGTGAGTTCTACATCACTTTCATGTGGGACAATTTGATTTTTGAGCTGGTTTACTTCATCTTGGAGGCATCATTGGGGATTTTTAATATTTTTATAACAACCCTATACTTTTTTCTTTATTTCTAGTAATTGGGGATCCTTTTGAGGCTATACCTGACTTGAAATACCTATCAAATTGACCTAGATCATCTTTACTTCAAATCTAGAAATTCTCTTGTTTCACCACCTCATTAACACTTGTCTATAGTTTTTCATTGGTTATAGTTTGAGTAGTCACCCCAGGGGGGGATAGACTTGATTTTGTATTGCATATGGATTCCTGGAGGCTACTAGGGAAGTATTCCTTGTGTTGGATATTATTCCTTCACTAAATAGAGGGAAGTTGTTTCGTAGGTGACAATGGTAACATGTTATATGTTCCATTAGCCCTAGTGCCTTGTGAAGTCTTTGCACTAGGTTCTATATTGTTTTGTAACAAGACTCATTGGAAGAAAGGGGAAGTAGGATGGAAAGTTCATGCAAGAATATTTAAATGGATGGTTGGAGGATAAGGAGGTAAGGAAAAATCATCACCCTTTTCCTTATTTTTCCCTATGGGCGATGTTAGTATCCAGATACTAACATTTTCAATTTTATCCTTGTTGTAGGAATGGGGTTATTCCCGTAGCACCGAGAAGTGTTGCTCCTGAGCACTAGTATCGTATATGCCAGAAATAGTATTGAGATTTTAACTTGCCTCATTGGAGGAAGGTATAAGAAAGGTGGAAGTCCTTGTTCCATACGCCTTCACAATGTTATTATGCCCTGATTCCACTTCATCAAGATAAATTGGCCTTTGCACTAGTAAAATGTGTTTAAAGCTAATATTAAACTTAATAATGAGTCTAGCAAGTTATTGGCCGGGAGCCAATCTCCAACACCTGCAATCAACACACAAGTCAAGCCAAAGCCTAGTGCTAAGCGCCAAGCCACATGAAGGATGAGCCACGTATCTATGTGCACAACACTTGATCATCCATTTTGAGGGGCGCTGATTTTACCAGTTGTCAATGAAAAGATCCATGTGTCAACAAAGTCAAGCACCTGCCATCAACATGACATAGATTTGTTCTGGACATCCAAGTGTTGGTCATGTGTTGGGACGATTTTTATGATGGGGAAAAGGAACTAATAGGCATACTTTCGAATGCTCGATTTCTTGAGTATCCAAGTGTTCTATCCGAGCAGTGTTAACTCAAGGAATCATAACAGAAAACTAGGCCAATTGTTGATAGTATGACTTGTGGCACAGGTTGTGGATTTTCAGATGGGGGAAATTGTGCTGCAGATGCAAGGACACGATCAACATCAATTAGAAATATCTGGACTGTTGTGATACTTTGTATGGTTTTCATGAGCGTGGAGGTGGTATAAAAACTAACAGCCTGGAAATTCTAATCGATGTTGCACATTTATAAACAGATGTTGCTGGATTTGCAATTTCTTTGTTTGTAATAGGGGCATCGACAGATTCTCCAATTGACCATCCAGATACAGGGCCATTTTCATATCCTCCAGATGCGGATCGAGCGTATCCATATTCAATGGAAGAAAGCATGAAAAAGAAGCACCCTTTTGCTGTGCGATATTGCTACAGGTTATGATCATATTACCTTAGCTATTGGTGTTTCCCGTAAATGTGAGTCACTCATGATCTCCAAGACGAAAAAGTCATTTAATTCTCTTTTATTTGTTTCTATGATATCCACGAAATTAGGGTTTGTAAATCCATGGTTTCAAATGGCATCGTCAACATGAAAACAAAGTTTGAAGAAATTTATCTTGAGCTTAAGGCTCAGATTCTAAACGATTTTGCATTCGATTACACCAAAGACACCCGTCAATAGGTCGAGAAGATGATGGACTACACGGTGCCCGGAAGAAAGTTGAACCACGGTCTGTCTGTAATAGACAGCTACATGCTATTGAAAGCATGAAAGGAAATATCAGAAGATGAAGTCTTTCTTGGATGTGTGCTTGGTTGATGTATTGAATGGCTTCAAGCATATTTCTTCATATTATATGACATCATGGACAACTCTCACACTAGGCATGGACACCCTTGATTGGTTCAGATTACCTAAGGTTGGCTTAATTACTGTTAATGATGGAATATTGCTTCATAACCACATATGCATAAACCATGGAAGATATTCTAGCCAAGGTGTGTTAGAGGGAAGTTACTCTTAAAACGTGAGCGAACCAAGGCAAATATTTTTCCTCTTTTGATCGATCATCTCTAAAGAGTATTCTCTTGATAGTAGCTACTTCAGAATGCAGGAAAGGATTTTTGTGATATTGGTTAAGTGCAGGTCCAGAAGATTTCTTACTTTCTCTTACTAAATGCCACATTTTTGCATTCTATTCCATTTTTTTTTAAGATAACTATTCGCCAAGTAGCCATAGGTTACTGTTATAACACCCTTAACTCCTATGAAATCTCCAGAGATGGAAATAATGAAGAACAAAAATTATTTACCTAAGAGAAGGGGGATGTTGATATTCGATTGCATATGTTGAGCAGAATGCCAGGTCAACAGGAGGAAAACACCATCCATTAAGAGAAGTCATGTTCATTATCTATCGATGGTATCCACAAGTAGCAAGATTCAAGTGTAGATCTAGAGTTTTGATGCAAAGATACAAGTGACAAATTATTAATGGTAACAGATTACATCTGGCAACAAACTAGTTTGAAGATCCATATGTTCAGGAAAAGATCAGTAGTTCTTCAAGGCATGAATTAAGCAGTCAAATAATAGGATCAGATTTGGGACACTTGGCAACAATGAATTACCAATCAAAGTCCAACTCCAGATTCACAAAAGGGGATTCAATCCGTGATTTTAGGCAGCAATTGGGCATTTAAGCTACAATTGAGATTCTCAAGGCAGAAAATCAGTAGAAAAATGACAAATCCATTAGCAACCTCATCTATTTGATACTTTTGCAACCAACTTTAGTTTTGAGTTTGTTTCTATTAGATTTTGTTAGATTGAAGATTTTTATTTTACCAAAGACATTTTATTCAAGATAGACTGGTAATATGCCTATTTAATGAGCAAGTTGTAGGAGGCAAAGGAGGAGACCCGAGAGGGTAAGGCCTGAGAAGAATTTGATTAATCAACCTGTGTATGAGCATTGTAAGCCTATGGGTAGTTTTATTAAGCATTCATTTTTGACATTGAACATCCCTATGAGTTGTGTTATCAGATTGTGATTTCTTTGTTTTCCATTCTGTTTTTCCCTCTTGCTTGAACAAGTTACAGCCATTGAGAATCAATGACTGTCCATAAACAATAGATTCTTGAGCAACAAGATTTGTTGTGATCTGCCTGTTGTTTGTGTGCTTTGTTCAAGTACTTGTCAAATCCATTTTGTAGAGAGAATCTTTGTTTGGTGGATGCTCTACTATTTTTCACATTCTCCATTCTTCTAACCATCATCATATAAGTACTTTGTCTGATATGTAGTTTACTGGCCTTCAATCTAACAGAGTGTTTACTTGATTCCATGCCCAATGGTGATTCACTGGTCTGCATTTTAGCTTATTCCTTTATTCTTTCTCTTTCACTTTACCTGATCCACCTTCTTTCAAAACCCAAACACATCCTTATTTATAAAATCATAGCAATAACTGAAGATGTGTTAGGCTTGACCCTATAGCAGTCTAGGGGTAACTTCTAGCACTAACAGGCGATATGGATAGCAATGAATGATACAATTTTTAAGAACACTTATTACTCAACAATGCAAATTTTTATAAGATAAACCACCCTTATTATACATGCATCATGTAATATCCCAAGACTGAGCCCCAATTGTAATTGTAAATGTAACATATTTTATAGGTTAGTGAGCCAAGTGATGATTATAAGCTAGGAGGTTTATGTGATGATTAGGCCGGAGAGCCTAGATGCTAAAGGCCAATGAGCCTATTTTTGTATATGTAAATACTCATATCATTAATATAATACATCACTGTGTGTATACCAACCATGATAAAAGAGGATGGGGGACTAACCTCTAGTAGGTAGGGAAAGGGAAGGGGCTAAGAGGATAGGAGAAAGGTATAAGCTTGAGGGATTATCTCTAAGGGAATATTATAATATATTTCCTAAAAGACTAAGGTTTGGGAAATAACCTATGTTATCCTAAGTTCCGGTGGGAAGGGAACAAATTATATATGGAGCTCATGTAGCTTCATGAAGAGAAGTGTCTAATTTGGGACACACAGTTATATTTTGGAAAACTCGTCATTCTTGGGGGTTATATTCCATTCTTTCCAGGCTTCCCATGCACACACGCACTCACACACTGAGCCATGACCTCCATTATCAACCTATAAGCATGTACACACCTATGGAACCCATAGTTATACTTTAGTTATCTTGTGTATTTCCTATGAAGCCCGAAACACCTGTATTTTCTTGAGCTCGTGTCATGTATTAACGATTGGTTCTTGTTGCCAATGCGGTTCATGGATTGAGCATGGCTTGATGCCATTGTATGCGTCCATACAAAGCCTTATTATTTCTATCACCTTATTGTATTTTCTAAGGAGTTGGATTGAAGAAGCAGGTTGTCAGGCTTGTGAGCAACTCTCTCTAGGTGAGAGAGTTGGCTGGAAAAAAGAAGCAAGTTGTCAAGCCTGTGAGAAACTCTCTCTAGGTGAGAGAGGTTGTTGGGGAAGTAATTTCTCCTGGAGGGAGCCCAACAACAACTATAGTGCTCTGAGAATTCATGTATAGCCTCTTGATGAAGCCCTGGAAGGGAAGTGCGGCAGTCGAAGGACTGTTGAGTAGAGAATGGGAACACTTCCTGGGGTGGGACAAAAATGTGGGGAATGAGAGGTTGTAGGTTGTGTGTATAAGTTATCTAGGAGGGAATCCTTCTGGATTGACTGTGTAGCATCCCATTGTCTCAACCTAGCCTAGGAATCCCTTTACCCGAGTGGAGTTTAGTCTCAGCTTGAGGGTGACCCACTATTGAGAGTGATGAGCAGTGTGGTCTATGGTTGGGAGGTTCGTGGAAGGTATGTACACAGTTGGTGGTCTTCTACAAAAATATAGTACCATTTTTATGTTCATTTACATGCTGTGTATTTTTACATGTCTAATATTTATAATTATTGCATGTATATGTTGTATTTGTAGGCTTATTGTTATTTCCGCATTAATTTGTATATTAGCATAATGTAATTTTTTGTTATGTTATATATGTATGATGTTCCGCAAGAGTTTCTGTGTGCCATATCCCAGTAGGTCTATGGTTGGGTATGTTAAATTTTGGTTATCAGAAGCTCAGTAAGAAAGTGTTTTATGTGACCTAGCTCGACCTCGATGGTCGGGGGACGTTACAATATGGTATAAGAGTTTAGCAAGAGTGCTTCTACGAGGTAGCATGGCCTGGCTTGGGTGGTCGGGGATGTTACAATATGGTCTCAGAGACCATGGTTTCAAAAATGAACCTCGATGGGTTGTATAAGTGGAAATTGAAGCCAAGTTTCAAAGAGATGAAATTACAGAATGTCAGGAGGGCGCTGAGGGAATTCCTTGGTTGTGTTCAAAATATCAAGAGGTATAACAGTTTGAGAAATCACAAAAATGGTTGATTTTGGACAAGTTTAGATGTTTCCCATTGGATCTGTTCGGAAGAAGGCACACCCTTCACAGCCGTCAGATCTGGGAAAGGAGCATGATGGTTAACCCTTAAGTCCTTTCGACTTCATTACTTCGGTGAGTTTTAATTTTTTTTGAGAAAGGGGCCAAAGCACAAAGATTCGAAGTCTCGGAGTGACTCTCAACCATATATCATTCGAGAGAAGGCGGACCGTTGGATTTCCCAAGTGGTTCGACGGTTCGAAAAAGTATTTTTTTGGTTGCATGAAGTGGAGTTTTCTCTGAAGCCCCGAAGTCTGGAACCAATCGAGACCATCCATTATCAGGGACAAGTGTCCGCAAATCATCCTATTCGAAATTTCAGCGTTTGGAATTTCAGAAGGTTAGTCACTTCGAAGTATGGAAGAAACATGGAAATGAGTTGAAGAAATCTCTGAACTCCTGGAACCCCGAAGTCCCGAAGCTCTGGGAAAAAATTGTTCGGCAATTCAACATTCGGGAGTTATAATGTGTGTGGATATAAAAACTTCTGAAGCCCGAAGTGTCAAAGTCCTAGGATGCCAAATATGACGCGGAATGATGACATCACCTAGAGTGACGTGGACCTACTCTAAGCATGCTATGTGTCACTTGTTTGTGTACCATTTACAGGAACTTAGTACCAATTGGGACCACGTGTCACTACATTAATTGTTTGAAAGTCGAGCAAAGGAGATCATCATATTTGTCGATTCAACATTCGGGTATTTTGAAGTGCTATAAAGTAAAGTCTTCCGAAGTTTGAAACTTCGAAGTGCCAAAGTATAGAAGCTCCAGAGAGAAGTGGTTCGGGGAAAATATTGTGTTGTAATGTGAAATTCGTTGAAGCCCAAAGTATCGAAGCGCTGGAGTCCTGAAACTCCGGAGTAGCATAGTTCAAAAATTCGGAGTTCGAAATAATTGGGGAGTAGTGTTGAGGAAAGCTCCAAAATCCCAGAGCCCTGAAGTCCTGAAGCTCCGGGAAGCGACTGTTCGACAATTCGACATTTGGGACAAACGTTGTGTTGACTCAAGAAATCCTCTGAAGCCCAAAGCTACGAAGTGTCGAAGCATGGATTGTGACGTGGCATGATGACACTACCTGGGGTGATGTGGACCTTCTCTAAGCATGCCATGTGTCATCTAGTTTTGTACTTTTACAGGCCCTGTTGTACCAATAATAATCCGACATGTGTCACTGATCGTGGGGCCACATGTCACCAACTTAATTGATGACAGTTGTACTAAGTGGACCCCAGAAGGTTCAAAAGTTCGTGAATTCAACGTTCAGAGGAAATGATGGAAGAATTTATGGAATCCTTTGAAGACCGAAGCTCCAGAGTGCTAGAGTGACACAACGTGATGACGTTACCAGGAGTGACGTGGATTGGTTTGCTAGTTTGGAATTTGGGAGAATTGTTGAGCTTTGTTGTGAAGTTCTTTGAAGCCCGAAGCTCCAAAGCGTTAGAGTTATGAAACCCTGAAGGATCACTTGTTCAGTACTTCGTCGGTTTGTCATTTGAAAAAATCACAGATTATTGAGGTAGAAACCTCTAAATTCTGAAGTTCTGAAGTCACAAAGCACCAGAGTGACGTGGCCTGCTGATGTCACCTAGGGTGACGTGGACACACTTGACAATTGCCACGTGTCATATTATTTCATTATTTTCAAATACCATTCTTGCCAATTATAACTTGACACGTTTCACCCATCATATTGGGCCATGTGTTGTCTCTATTTTTCTGCCACGTAGTAAATATCCCTGGTGCGTGATTGTTGATGAGACTCTAGATATTCGTCAATTCGGCGTTTAGAGGAAACGAGGTGTGGAGTAGGTGGAACTTCCGAAGCCTGAAGTTTCAAAGCTCTGGAGAAGCGGATGCCTAAAGTCCCGAAGATTCAGATAAGCACTTATTAGTTAGCGCTTGGTCACAACCCGTGGTCACATATGGTTGGGGGAAAAAGAAAAAGGGCTAGTGCCCGAAAATTAACTCTTTTTTAAGGAAGAAAAGGGGCTTAGAAAAGGAATCCCGTGGGGTTTCGATGTTTGGACCTGTATCAAAAGTGGTAAAGAAGGTCTGTGAACCTTATGAGTGGATGAAACAAAGGTCCAAGAGCTATTTTTTCTATGAGAAAGGAGAATAATTGCATAGGGATTACATCACAGAAAAGACAATTTTCAATTATCCATAACTTTTTGCTCATGACTCAGAATTGTACAAGGAAGAAGTCAATGGAAAGGTCTTGGAAAGAGAATTTGAGGTATTCCATCATAATTGAGGATTGAGCATCTTAGATCACACGAAGTCAGAAAGAATATTGTTGGTGACCTTAAAAGGAAAATTGTGCATATATGACCAAAATGGTATATTATGGTTCTAGCTAACATGATTTGTTGTATGCTTGTTTTGGATGTAATGGTTACATTTAAAATATAAAAAGTACTATATATGTCTACAGATCGAAGAAAGAAGGACATAGACAACTCTTCACTTTACATTTGAGATATTTAAGAATTTATTGGATCAGAAGTTGGATTCAATAAGCAACATGGAAAACCCGAATGAAATTCTAGTTTGAGGAAGACAACATTTCCAAAGATCAGTCCTACAGTTGGAGATAACACCCCCATTATTGCTATCAGAGTGCGCAATGGAAGCATGGCATGAAGGTAATCAAATATGGCATGACATAAGTTGAATATTCATGTCAGATTGAAAAACCAGATGGGTCAAGAAAGAATAAAGTAATAATTCATCAAGCTAATCCAAGTGTTGATATAATTAGTCAAGAAAAGGATAAATGAAATGCTTCAAGAAAAAATTTGGTGTTAAATATCCAAGTTTACTTAGAGAACATAACTGGAAATATAATTGGGTCATGTAGGAGTTGGATCAAAGGGATCCAACTAATAGGGGAATGTTGAAAATTAATATCAACATAATATGTGGTTGTTGTTAATATTATGGTAGCTGCGGGAGGTATTTACCTCTACATGTGAACCTGACGAGAATAGAAGACTCCG
>ML807487.1:103560-113993 GCA_009831015.1 Picea engelmannii | reverse complement strand
TGTTACCATGGCAAGGAACTCATCCAAGGTACTCAACACTAATCGTCGCCAACCTATGGGATTCTCTCTTTATAGCTATAAAGTGCTACTATCCTTTTTATTGAATTAATTATAACTTGTCACATTAAAATTAGATTGAACTCACCGTGTATTCATATAATACTCTAGTTCAGTTGATCATTTATGTATTCATGAAATGTTTGTTCAAAGGTTGGACAATAAGGCCTTTATTGGAAGAAAACTCACAATATATATACATGTTTCTTTATCATTAAGTGACTCTGCAATGGTTTGCAATTCTCTCAATGGTTTAACATTGGTTATTGCATTTAAATCCTTAAATCATTTCATACATATCTATGTTTCAAAGTAAGTGGTTTACACACACACACACACATTCAATGCTTTAAATATGAGTTGCCAATATATATACTTATATTCACTCAATTCATTAACTATATTACCATAGTGTTAGCAGATCAAATCCACACTCTTGACCATATAAAATATATATCATACCATACATTATGAGTACAAATCTTTGAATATGAGTTTTGATTCCACCATTGGCAATTGACCTTATGGTCTTAGGCCTTGAGGTTATTGCAAAGGGATTGATTTAGCATGTAATACCCACCTGTAACTCAATGTACTCATATATTAATTACTCAATCCAACACTACGTTAACTCATAGCTTAACTGTATTTTAACATGGATTATCATTAATGCAAGTGCGAGTTAAAAACTAGTGGTGAGCTCGTCCAGGCTTGGCACCATTAATCCTCCAGTCATCGTGTCTGACAGTATCGTCAAGATTTTATTATTGCATAGGGACCTGATCCCATCCTTTGTTCAATGCATTAGGTTGAATATAGAGCCAAGAGATCCGTCCACAATTTAGTTGAGATTTTATTCTTTGTTTACTTATAGACGCATAACACTTCATGCTCGAACTGGAACAAATCCATAGTTCTGATGTAGGGTGAAATCATGAAGATGGGTGTCTATTTTGCTTGTTTTATGAGAAAAAAAACTATATTTTCACAAGTTCTTCAACTTACGACATACAAAAGTATTTTTTTTATTTATAATTTCACTTTATAGTAAAAACAAAACTTGTGAAGAATTTTGTTAGCTGTCCAACGACTATTTTTCAATATTTTTTTATTAAGATTTGATATGTGAAATTGACAATTGTTTAACAATATGTTCCTTAAACATGAAATGAATGATAATGAGTTATTTTTTCCTCCAACAATGTATCTATTATTAAACTTATGTTTTTAACAAACGAAATATACTGCAGCAATCTACAAAGACACTATTTTATTATGACTATAATTTTGAATCTAACAGACGAATATTATAATTTCTAGAATTTGTTGAAGTTGACCAAGCTGAAAACGTTGCATATTTTAAACACATGTTTTCCTCCACCTTGTATCTATCTTAATTTTTACTTAAAAGTAAAATCTAAAAATACCCTTTTGAAAATAACATTTTAAAGATTATGAATACAATTTTTTCTAAATTTTTCACTGTGTATTTTTAGAGATACAGATATTTCATTTCACTGAATCATATTGTCTGCTGAAAAGATTATGCAGTGATTTTTTTTTAAAATTAAATAAAATTAGATAAAAATAATGAAAATGAAAACAAATTATAGAAATTGAAAGTAGATTCAATTTTGCAAATGCTGGTGTCATTTTCGAAACCAAATTTTGAGTATTTGCAAGAGTCCGCAACCTCCAAAGTTCAGGTAAGCTTGGGGGAATTCTCTAGTTTCTGGATACAGTCCCAATTTCTCGTTTTCGGCCGAAACAATATTCTTTCAGTCGAAAGACTAAATTCTAATGGAAAATGTCAAAACTAAACGGTTTCCAAGGTTTTCGACAGAAAAAAATATTGTTTCGGCTGAAACAATATTCTTTCGTCCGAAAGACTAAATTCTAATGGAAAACGTCAAAACTAAACAGTTTCCAAGGTTTTCGGTCAAAAAAATATTGTTTCGGCCGAAAGATGGTTGAGCGAATTCCGTCGGTCGAAAAAAATGAAAAGACACTAACCATTTCATTTCATGCCAAATCGTATAAATACGCTTTCGACTGAACACATTTAACACAATTAATTGCTTGCTTGATGGTTTTTTAGAGCACCTAAACAAAGTTTCAAATCATCTTTTTTGTTTTTGTTGAATAAGGTAATTGATGTTTGTTCAAGTTTTAAATTGAATACCAATTTATATGTTAAAAGATAAATGTTGAGCATTTTTTCAAGGTAAAGTATTTGTTGAACATATCTTTTATAGATAACTATAAAAGTCATGGGAAACAAAAGTTTGCGCAAGAGAAAATTTGATCGCACTCGAGATGATACTCACCATAATGAACAAAGGAAAGAGAATTATTGGAGAAAGAAACGAGAACGTGAAAATGTTGAAAAAAGAAACGATGATAATGTAAATAGAGATTTTCAACAAGAAGAAGTCCAACTAGGTATGCATGCACATATTGTCTATATTAAAATTATATAATTCAAATTAAAAATATTGTTTAATATAATTGATTGTAATTTCAATTTGATGTTTTTCAAAGAATATAAATAGATTTGTCTCATAATGTCAAAGAAGACGTTGAAACTGAAATTGAAGCAGAAGATGTTGAAACCAAAATTGAAGCAAAAGACTAATCACCTATAGATATGTACATAAATTTAGATAATACAAGATGAACACTTGTATATATAGTTTAGTGAATTTATGTTCGGGTTTTGTTTTTTAATATAAACTTTAAATTGAAATATGCAGGAGAATCTACCAACATTGATGACGAAATATTAGAAAATGTTGGTACTGACAAATTTGGGAAGAAAAAAGCTAAGCATTATATAAGATATCTAACTAAGAATATGTATAATATTTTTTTCAAAGATGAATCAGTAACAGTACAAGCTCAACTTTTGCTCTGTCTAATAAAGTCAAGAAAGTTAAAATAATCTACATCATTATTAGGTATTCAAAAGTCGACAAAAGATACAAAGGTGAAACATAATGTCTTTGACAACATAACTAGTGTATTAAAAGCTTTTGGAAAATCTTGAAAAAAAAATGTCAGTGTTGCACGTAGATCGATACAAACAACATTTGTTTCATCTAGCAATATAAAATATCGTTTGACACAACACATGGAAAAAACGATGGGAATGTCAAGAAAAACATTGTACAAACATAGATAATTTCGATTGCAAATAGATGCAAATGATGAATTGGCTTGTTGGACAGTGGTTTTTAGACAACCCTACAAAGATAGACTTGCATAAAATGTTAAAGAATTGACCCGTAATTGTTGGTTGGAAGAATCTCATGTTTCACCACATATAAGGGATGCGTTCCGACGAAGAATAGCACGAAAAAAATACGAAGAACATCCAAAACATATATTGCCAATGACACAAATAAAATTGTTAAATAAGTTCAAAGAAGACCACAAAGAAGTTAAAATTTCCATCAATACATTTGTGCAACAAAAACCATGGTTTGTTAGACCCATCACTGTTCGTGACACTTGTTGTTGTCATTATCATGTGGATTTTGACTTGTATAATGACACTTTTTTTTATTTTGGTAAAATGTTGTGGCCAATTTCACCTCCTTCTTCCACATTCCGTGCTTTTCTATCTGAAATTCTATGTGAAAGAGAAGGTGATGATTTATTTTACAAAAATAAATGTGTTGGTGGAAAGAAATGTGATCGTTGTGGAAATCTAAGTTTGTTTCACTTAAAGTATCATATTGATATGAACGATCGATCATTTTCTAATATAACAGTCAATTGGAAGATATATGAATATATCAACAACATGGATCCACATTCTTCAAATGTTATTTCCAAAAGGATTGATTTGAGAGTAGATAAAATCTGTGTGATAGATTTTTTGAAGAAGTTTGAGGAAGAAATTTATAAATACACCAAGCATTCACATAGAGCTCGATGGCAAGACCTACAATTCAAAAAATCTCGTGAAGTGTTTCCACTAGGGACAATTTTGTCTGTAGTTGATTTTGCAGAGAATTACACATTCGTTGTGTTAGCACTAGAAGTCACCTTTAGATTGTGTTGAAGGTAAGACCAATACCCATCAGTTTATATGTCACAGTTGGTTTTAAAGAGGTCAGATGGGCGCATAATTATGATAATAACATTCTAACTTAGAAATCTAGACTAGCATGCACAAACATTTGAGGTCTGGAATCAACTTCAGTTGGTAAGTTGGAGTAAGGGTGAGGAGAGTGTAGACTTTGGTGAGGAGAGTGTAGAGGTCTACCATGGACATCAAGTCTTCCAACAACATAAGGAGGAAAAATGTAAACACAAGATCCTCTTGAATTCAAATCTCAAAGAAACTGAAAGAAATTATAACAACATTATAATCAAACATCATCATTATACAATTACAACAATTCATGTGAATCAGTCATTCATGAACTCTCTCAGTATCAAAGGAAGATAAGATGGAGCAAGAAAATTGACTTAGATTAACCAAGATGTCTCAAAAACAAATACATAACCAGAGAACCAATGTTCTCAATAAAAATATTACAATAGCAGGGAGCCTAGCTCAACCATTCCCTCTTAACAAAATATCAAAATGACTCCTATATACTCAGGAGTTAGAAAAATTTGCCACTGCTAGCAGAAGCGTGCTTAAGTCATTACATTCAAGGCTTTACGTCTGCATGTTCTCTAACAAATTACACATGTAGTCTTCTATTAGACACGAGCTTCTGTCGGACACAATCATGCTTCAACAGGGACGACCAGAAGAGTTGTCTTGCTGACAGTCCTTCTGGCTTTCCATTTAAGTGGTGAGACGAGGTTTCACCAACCTTCCTCACCTTCATTAGCTATCTTCATCGGGAAATCAATGAGATTAAATTCTCAGGGAACGACCACGTAGTGCTCTTGGATAGGACACCATATAAACATGTGATTGCGAGGCCGCTCAAAGGTGGTTTGTTTTCACACTACATTTGAGCCTGCAATCCACCACCTTTTTCCACGTAGTCCTTTTTCCAAACCATTGTTTCAATTGCGGGACCGCTCAATAAAATTATCACCTGAGCATGTTGCGTCTCCGCAATGAATTGTGGTCGTAGATCTAGTCCCAATCTGAGATCTGGGTGCACTCTCTAGATTTACCACCACTGCCAAGCTCAATCGCCCGCCAACTTTAGAATTCGCCAAACTATGCCTTGGGGGAGGGGGATGCTACTTTTGAAGTTGAACAATAATACATCCCAGAGGATGATCTGACGACGTGTGGCCTCCAACGACCAACGATTGAGATCTCTTCGGGTCTCCGGGAAAATCCAATCTCAAACCTCCTCTGCCTTCAACTACTTTTACCCAGATCTATGGATCTAATGATGCGTGGCCTGGCCGATGGATGGTCCAGATTCACTTCGGGCCTTTGACACTTTTGGATTTGACCACTTTGAAAAACAACTTTAACAATATTTCGAACCCCCAATTCCTGCGAACCATCGATTTGATATTATTAGGAATGCCCGCCACTGAAGCTGATCTCGCCTATTGCTTGCATTTCGAGCCCGAAATAGACTGCTCTGAACATTTCACTTTGACGTTTCTTGTACAAGCCGCGAACTTGGACAACCTATTTCCCTTGAAAACTATATGTGATAACATTTGGCTCCACAGGGGATGGCATGCTCCCTGCGAGCTACCAAGAACAAGCAGTTCCAGTCGCCTTATGCATTGGGATATGGAGTCATGCTCAAAACATATCCTGCTGAGGAATACATGCCGATAAGTTAAAAAAACAAAAATAAACACACATGGGCTCCACAAGAGCTTATTTATGTACATTCCTAGACTAATTAATTTTTACACAGTGCAAGGTGAAAGAAAACTTCCATCATAGCCAGTCAAGCAACTTCCTAGCTGCGAATTTGTTTACTCTGTCAATGATTGATAAGAGAGAATGCAACTGCGACAACATAACGGTTACATTCTTCATCTTTCCTCCTAATGATGAGGTTAGGATAAAACTGGGCGGCTTCAGAACATGAAGGAAATACAACTCCATGTATTCCTTCACAGGCTCATAGGACAAGCGACAAACTCCATAAAATTTATAACAAGTAGCCTGATTTGTCACGCAACTGCTCACACATGGCTGAATATCTCTAGTAGGCATAGGTGGATGAGAAACTGATGTAGGCTGACTGACTTAAGACGATGGCTTCTCACTTATAGGCTCTGGACAAGAGATAAAGTGCTCCTTTTCTTCTTCATGGCTCTCCCAAGGGTTAGATTCATAATCATCATAAACAGGACCCGTGGGAAAGAGTTTCTCTTCGATCTGCTACTCAACGTCTTCTACAGGCCTGGGATGGTTGATTTCCTCATAATATTTTTCTTCAACGAAAAGAGGATGGGACATTGTAGTATGTTCTTGGAAATCTTGCATATCCGCTCAGAATTTGATTCGTAGTTGTCATATACAGGTTGGCTGCTCCCCAGGTCAACGAATTGTGATTTAAGGAAATGCTGCTCTTCATCCGAATACACCATTATTTCTTCATTTAAATCTGATACAACAAGCATATCATGAGAAGAATGTAAGGCCTCTACAGTTATAAAATCTTCAACACTATCACCATTCGTAGGGTTGTCAAGGACATCTCTCTCAAGCACTGGAGAATCCTCTGTTCTTTGTTCAGATTCCAACCTTTCTATTTTGGCATAGAGAGATTTTACTAGTTCCATCAGCTCACCCAAAGCATCTTCTTCCTCCTCACAACCTTCCTCCTCACAAATTTCATAGCTTTCATCCTCACATATTTCATTTGAAACAATCATACCTTGAACACAATATTTATATTCTTCACAACAATTATGACAAATTAACTCAGAGGAATAATACCTTTGACAATGCTTATTGAAAGCTGCATGAAATTCTTCTAGGGAGGAGATGCTAGCAGGGGGTAAGGAGAGGTACCATTCATGAGCATCCCCTGCTAATGAGAACATGAATTTTTTTAATAATACATCCTCATGATGTATCTCCCACTGATGCATGAGTTCATGAAACTCATGAAGATGCTGAGCAGGGTTGTCCTCTTTACGCTCTTTAGATATGGGCAAAAAATCACCCCATTCATCCATAGTAGGAACAACATTTGGAAAACTAGGAACATAGGAGAAATTAAAAGGAGCAAACCTTCGAGCCATAATTTTGTCCATTTTAGACCAGTGGAGTTGCCAACCGATCCTTTAACCATGGAGTCGCCAGGTGAATGATATGCATTCTGAGTGTGTCTGGTCATTTTTCACCATCAAAGACCGGATTCGATTGTTGTGTTCTCCTAAGGAGCTTCAGGTGTAGCTAGAAACAACTGCACTGAAACAATGGAGTTGCCTCAGTGGAGTCACCAGGTGCAAGCGTAATCTTCAGAGGTTCTGATATCTGATGCACCTTCAGAATCAAAAGTTCATTGTCGTTCTACCCAGGGAAAGGTCTTAAATTCATTCCCCGACAACGATGCCAAAAATGTTAGCACTAGAAGTCACCTTTAGATTGCGTTGAAGGTAATCCCAATACCCAACAGTTTATATGTCATGGTTGGTTTTAAAGAGGTCAAATGGGTGCAAACTCAATGATAATAACGTTCTAACTCAAAAATCTAGACTAGCATGCACAAGAATTTGAGTTCTGGAATCAACTTCGGTCAATAAGTTGGAGTAAGGGTGAATAGAGGGAATACTTTAGTGAGGAGAGTGTAGAGGTCTACCATGGACATCAGGTATTCCAACAACCTAAGGAGGAAAAACTTAAACACAAGATCCTCTTGAATTCAAATCTCAAACAAACTGAAAGAAATTATAACAACACTATAATCAAATATCATCACAATACAATTACAAAAATTCATGCGAATCAGTCATTCATGAATTCTCTCAGTATCAGAGGCAAATAGGATGGAGAAAGAAAACTGACTTATATTAACCAAGATGTCTAAAAAACAAATACATAACCAGAGAACTAGTGTTCTTCATAAAAATATTACAATAGCAGGGAGCCTAGCTCAACCATTCCCCCTTAAAAAAATATCAAAATGACTCCTATATACTCAAGAGTCAGAAATTTTTTCCATTGCTAGCAGAGGCGTGCCTGAGTCATTACATGTTGGAATATTGGTTGTTGTCATTGATGTCAACCCTAGTCATGGGTTTTGGACCGCAAGATTGATGAAGGTATTTGGACATGAAGGACAATGCACATGAAGATACAACACCCATGGATGGATAGTATACATCATGTTGTTTCCGGTGGTATGTGGCACGTCACGTGGATCCTCATGGTTGAAGAGAAATGATTTTTTGAGGATGACAAAGTGAATTGAAGAAGAAAATACATGTAGGCCCTGAAGATAATTAAATAACATAATTACAAAATAAGAAAGTTTCAGGTCGGCCCTAATGTTAAAAGAAAGTGACATAAATGGTATAAATAAATATCATTATACATTCATTTGATACACAAGTCGAATTTAAGAGGAAATCAGAAGTAAAGAAGGCTGAATTTCAAGGGAAGATGAAGTCTTTTGGTGATGTGTTCTAAGGTATGTTATTTTCAGGTCATCTTACCATTTTCGCTATAACGTTTTTTCTAGAATGAGTCAGATGGTGAAATTGATATGGTATTGCGAAGACATATCAAGGTACCTGTGGTAAAATTTTGATATTTTTATTTGCTATAATTATGGAGATACACTATGTGGAAGATAGGGTTTTTGACCAGTCATGAAGCTAGTCAATAAACATGTGTTCTGAGTAAAACAATCATAAATTATTCATAGAGAATACAAATGAAGTGGGACAAATTGCATTGGAAAGAGTACAGACTATAGTTTCTTTTGTACGAGTTTCAGAATCTGATGTTAAATATTTAGCGTGGGGCATTCTGTACAAGTTCAGTCTCCTGAATAAACCAGAATTGAACAAAGTCTACCATTCTCTCTATAACTTGTTTTTGGGTGGAAGGAGGGGGCAAGGATGGAGAGTTAAATCCTCTCTTGATATTGGAGTACTGTATATTCCTCTTGGAGGTTTATCCCTCCCTTTACATTTGGAAGCTGTATCTACCTTTGGAAGTCATTACTTCCCTTGAACAATAACTATTGACTATTTCTCATATATTGTGCATTGTGTATTGTGGTGTATTGGTGTAACTCTTATACTATTGTTCATTTCTCATTGGATATAGTTGAATGATTTAAGTATAAGTTGAAAAAGGTTTTAAATTTTACTTGATACTGATTCACCCCCCTCTCAGTATCAACAATTGGTATCAGAGCAGGTTGCCTTCAGAACAGTTTAACCACTGGGAGGAAAATCCTGAGCAGAGATGGATGACCATGAGCACATTTCAAATGGGATTCAAAAATTTGATGGAAGAAATTATGCATACTGGAGTGATAGAGTGAAAACCTACCTAACGGCTTTGGGAGTAGACATTTGGTACTCAGTTGTAAATGGCTATGTAATCCCAAATAATGATCCAACCGATCCAAATGAGAAGAAGCTTATGAATTGTAATTCAAAATCCAGACATGTTATTCTAGTAGCATTGGCACCAACCATTGCTAGAAAATTGATGGGCTGCAGCACTGCTAAAGAGGTATGGGACAAACTCAAGAGTATCTACGAAGGTGATCCAAAAGTTAAGCAGGTCATGCATCAACGACATAGAGAAGAATTTGAAAATTTGAAGATGAATGAAAAGGAAGATATTGCAACCTATATTCTTAGAGTTGATGAAGTTTTTAATGCTATCAGAGGATTAGGTGAAGAGCTCGATGATTCATTGGTTGTACAAAAAGTGTTGAGATCACTTCTCTTGAAGTATGATGCTAAGGTCTCCACCATTGAAGAAACTAATGACTTGACCAAAATGACAATGAATGAATTACATGGGTCTCTTATAGCATATGAAATGAGAACAGGTACAAAACGTGACCAACCAAACAATGAAGCAGCCTTTAAATCCATAAAGAATACAAAAGACAAGGATAACGACCTTGATGAAGAAATAACAAATTTTGTAAGAAGGTTTCAGAAGGGAAGTGGAAGATACAAATGTAAGTCTCTTCTCAAATGCTTTAACTGTGGTAGAATAGGACATATTGTTGAAAATTGCTACTATAAAAAGAGAAGTCTCAACAATAAAAAGAGCTTATACTCCAAGTATGATGACATCTCCTTAGATGAGAGTGATGAAGAAGATAATGATGGAGGACAAGTCCTCTTCATAACCCAAGAAACCTAGGATGATGATCATAAGAATTCTAAAGAAGAAGAAATCATTTGTGAAGAAGATTCAGATGAAGAAACCAACCTTGATTCCT